>LGRX02005476.1:0-23327 GCA_001247695.2 Cymbomonas tetramitiformis
AATAATTCGAGTAATATTTTGTAATAAAAATTGCGGGACGACTTACGTGTCGCTTACGTGTCGCTTACGTGGCACTTTTCAGATGACGTGGCAATAACTTTTAGACGACGAAAATTGTGTCAAAATGAAGGTTTTTAGACGACGATCGAGATTCATTTATTCCCAATAGTCTGTTCCCAACACCCCCAACCCTATGCTCTGATATAGCAACACTAACCGTTTCTTTTCTCTACGCAGGTAAATGCGCGATGTGGCTTGCTTTTGGAGGAGCTTGCACATGACGAGCTTGAGTGTCAACAACGATCAGAGGAAGCGAGGCGCAAGGCTAATGCGGAACAACGGCGGGTGATCGATGAAGTTCGTCGGGCTGTGGATAACCCTGAGGACTTTGCGTTGCCACGTGTGTTTTTCGTGGACGGTCCTGGTGGTACGGGGAAAACCTTCTTGGAGAACGCGTTGCTCGATGGTGTGCGTGGGCAGGGAAAGGTCGCCTTGGCCATGGCGTTTTCGGGCATTGCCGCTCAACTGTTAGTCGGTGGGCGTACATCGCACAGTCGAACTAAATGCCCTCTACATCTTCATGAGGACACCGTATGTAACATGCTCAAGCAGAGTGACGAAGCTGCCCTTCTGCGCGAGGCCGCACCGATCATTTGGGACGAGGCCTCCATGATCCACCGTCACATGTTGGAGGCTGTAGACCGATTGTTGCGAGACGTTACGGGCATCGACAAGCCGTTCGGAGGGAAGACCATCCTTCTCGCTGGAGACTTCCGGCAAGTCTTGCCGATCGTGTACCGGGGCACGCGGGCGGATATCTCCGGCATCGTGTTGTCGCGTTCACCTCTCTGGCGCCATTTCCGTGTTCTTTGAACGACAAATATGCGCGCCGCCCTCATGGTACAGGCTGGGGACCATGCGCTGGCCGAGACCCAACAATCCTTCGCAAACTACTTGCTTCGGATTGGAGCGGCTGCCGACACTTCTGGTGCGCAATCCTTCTATCGTTTTTACTCTAACAATGATCGGTTCCGTGCCGGTGTGACTTATGCTAATAGCATCCGCTTGCAGGTTCCCATTTCAAGCGGGGTTGCATCCGCGTGCCCAACCAGATGTGCCTCCCTGTGGGCGAGCGTACCCTCAGCAAGCTCATCGAACGTGTTTACCCGGACATGCTGCTCAAATTTGACACTGCGTCCTTTACGGAATACCTCTCCGAACGCACTATCATGACCCCGCTAAACGCGACCGCCGATATGCTAAATGCGAAGCTTCTCGCTATGCTACCCGGTGAGGAACACGAGGTGCGGAGTGCTGATCGAGTCGAGGAGTTGGATGATGCGCACCTGGTACCGGTGGAGTTCTTGAACAAGTTTAACCCCTCGGGTTTCCCTCATCACCTTCTTCGATTGAAGGCTGGGTCCCCGATCATGTTGTTGCGCAACTTGGACTCCCCCAACGGGCTTTCCAATGGCACACGTCTAATCGTTCGTTCGTGCTATATCCGGTCGCTTAATTGACGCCGAGATATTGGGCGGTCAACATAAGGGTAACCGTGTATGGATACCTCGCATTCCGATGACCGCCGATCCCCAGCTCACAGGTAAAGTTAGTTCACTTGCGGACCAACGCATCATCATTGTTATGACTTATTTCTTTTCACTTTCGGGTTTTCGTAATTTTGTGTATTTTTTTTCAATCGCGTATAAATTGTGTGTATCTCGACTGGCCTGCCGTGTTCCTTCCGACGATATCAATTTCCCGTGCGCCCCGCCTTCGCTATGACGATAAATAAGAGTCAAGGCCAAACCCTACAACACGTCGGGCTATACCTACCCAAGCCCGTTTTCTCCCACGGACAACTGTATGTCGCGTTCTCCCGAGCGACGCGACTTGAAGGCGTCACCGTGCTAACAGAGGACGATGGAGACCATCAATGTGCCGATGATACCGGTGTATATACTTTGAACGTCGTTTTCCCGGAGGCTTTGCTCCCTGGCACTTCCGACACCGTTCCACTAGAGGTTGTATTTCAAGAGGTGGATCCGGCGGTTAACGAGGAGTATGACGACGAATTTCCGTCCCCTCCACAACAATCACCCATTGATCCCGATGAGGGTCGTGTGCTTCTAGATGATGGCGGTGATGTGGCGGGGCACCCGGTGCATATTTACTATTATAGACGAGATAGTTTGAAAACTTGCCCACATATGCCTTCTTCCACTACCGACTTGGTCCGGCCGACGCGGGTGGGGGGTACTACCAGACCCGAGGTGGCAGAACTGGGTGGGGGGAGACGACTGGCGCTGCCACGACTAGTCCCCCTCACCCTGAAGCGTCAGGCGGAACCTACCCTCGGAACTTGAAGATATCAAATTTATCAAAAAGTTTATAGTAAAATAATTACAAATTTTGGACATTATCCAGGGATCTACCTTTAACGCGGTTGGTTAGCTCGTCGCTCTGCAGGACATGACGTCTCGGCTTCAAATCCCGGTTGGAGATACAATTTTAAGCGAAAAATTTCGGCCGGTTTCGTAAATTTGCATACCAAAAAATTCGGGTAGGGGGATCACCCACTTGGACGCGCTGGCTTCGACAAGGGTGGGGGGACTACCGACCCGGGAGGTGGAAGAACAGGTGGGGGGACTTGCGACCCGAGGTGGAAGAACAGGGTGGGGGGACTACCTACTACTTTTGAAAATGGCAGATCCTATATGTGGGCAAGTTATTTCAAACCATTCCGTCTATTAGGCCTTGATACGATAGTATACGATAGACGCGTATCGATAATTGTAATATAATATTGGACAATTGGAATGTAATATAATCGATCGTGTGTATACTGTATTCCAGCAAGAGACAATGTATGACAAGAAGGGGGTATCTATTCAATTTTTCCAAAGACGGGTGATGACTGCGCCCTAAGATATCAGGAATGGAATTATGGAAATGGCAATTTGATGTGCATCGGGAGATCATAAAAGTATGATCTATATTTAATTATTCCAAACCGCGACGCGAACACCCTCATACCGAATGCGGCCCTACGGGTAGTAGCTATTACTAGTGATGACTGTATCAAAACCCGCTCTACGACGCTTCATATGTGTGTACAACGTTGAAAGTATTGAATTGGTAAAATTCAAGTTGTATCGAAAATACCTAGATGACGATGCATTGCATATAATAAGTTATTGCCAATATCCAATATATTAATATTGCTTTCGGTGCCTCTTCAGCTGTACTGTACACGTTTACAATTTATATCATATCACGACTTTCGATCCCTAGCCAATGCATGGACTATTGACAGTGAAAAATGCGTATAAATAATACTCTACTTGGTTACTGAAATGGGCGTTATTATGTGCGTATAAACGCTCGAAGTTGCACATTCATTCCAGCCTGTAAAGGCTGTTGCACGTTCGCGTTCCATCATTCCAGACTGTTGCTGCTGCACCTAGACTCTTCCAAATGTAGACGAGGTAGTATAAGGCTGATTCTATGGTTTGGTGTCAGGTTACCCGACTGTAGTCGGCGTCGGCAGTTTTTTTATCACAGCAAGCTGATTGGCTGCGGCGACGGAAGTCGACGTCTGCCGACGGGCATGTCAGGCAATGTCACGCTCCAACATTTCCGAGTTTTTGGAGTCGACGGAATAGTTTGGCCGTGACATCTCGTGACATGAAGCATCTTTCGTCGACTTTCGGTCAGACCTTGCTCTGTGCATCCTTCGATCTAATGGAGGCCTGATTTTTTTGACGGCTTTCGAGAGAGACGACTCTCTGCCGCCTAAATCTACGTGCCACGTCGGAAAAGCGACTCGCACCTTCTGTGTTTTTCAGCCTGATGTTGCGTCCCAAGCACCGCTTTCAAAGAAATAACTTGATATTTCTGCTACGGTGAGCCCGACGCATGTTTCAAAGGGTCCTTCCGGGTCAACGCTCAACGGTGGGATAGTAGGCTTACCACACCGGTCAGATGAAAAATCGCACGGTCTTCCCGATTTCTGATGTGGAGAAATATTTCCTACGATTGGGAATCTACGTCATGTGGGGAGGGCTTAATGGGAAAATTTCATTCTATAAACTGGTGACAGTCGTGAGTCGGCCGACGCACCGTGGAGGCATTTGGAGGCACTGACTCAGCCCAGGTGGTGGTGATATAAGCGCTTATATCGCCGATATAAGCGCTTATATGCCGATATATGCGCTTATAGTTATATAAGCAAAGACGCTTATATCGGATATAATATAAGCGTCTTTTTGGCCTGATTTTCGACGCTTATAGTTATATCCCCATTAGCGATATAATCGGCTTATATAAGCCAAACGATTATATACCTGTCCATCCCTGGACGTGACGTGACACCAATCCATAGAATCGGACTAACCGCCCATCTTTGCAGAATCTCTCTAATATAAATATACTATAAATAGTTCTCCACTGTCTGACCTGTGTGACACCATAAATAAATACCATCGAAAGATACCATACCATTTCGGATCGCCAACGCAAGAGAGAAGAAGAGCAGCTGAATTGGAGAAATCGAAACGGGTTTGGAAATAAACGGAGGTCGTATATACAAATTGTACCTGTAATTCCATCGGATTCACCCCGAAAACTTCAGTAAAGGATTCTGAGCAGTTCGCCCACTTGATGCTTCAACCCATAGACACGAAAATGCGGCGCGTGACGCAGTCTGATGCACCTTGAAGGCTGCAGATCGAGTACACAGCACTGTTCGGTCCCTTGAGCGCAACACCTCCGTCTCAGACGTGCACGTATTCTACATCTTCACCTCGTGCCTTGGGGGCGGCCTGTGGCTAGTTCACCTTTGGGTTTTGGAATCGGCATTTTGGAGAATCCATATCACGACACGACAGAACGAGGGGATTAGTGGGCTTCCACTCTGCGCGGATGTTCCGAGACACCCAATATGAAGTGGCACGACAAAGTGATCTCGAACGTCTCGGATCCAGCTCAGCGGGAACAAACAAAATATTCTGGGCCGAGAGGTGAGCAGGTTCACTGTGCCTACCTCTGATTCGACTTTACTTTTTACTGTTCACTTTCCTGGTGCTGTCTTGTGACGCACAATCCCGACCGTAAGCATATTCGCGTCTCACGTGGAGCTACAAGAGAGTTACTCAACATTATGAACGGATTCAGTAATAAGAAGTGCCCCATCGAGGTGGATCCACCCTTAAATTTTATGTTTGTCGCGCAAGGTATGCTAATTGAATGATAAAACCGATAAATTCGAAGACACGTACCCTACAGTTCCAAGTTAGCTACTGTTTTCGCCTTTTGCTGCTTACGAGTTGGGTAGCCACACTGTTTGCCTCCAGAGTCTATGATATGGCGCCCATTGGGGGCACTTATGGCACATTGCTTCCATCGTGGTAGTGTATTCCGTTTTTGTTGTGTGCTTTGAATGTGCTTTTGTTGGTCACTGGGGAAATGTGGGTGGCTCATATCCATATGTGTGTGTGGCTTATCCTCGGACCGATTCCTTGGGTACCAAGTAGCCACAGAAGGCTGCACTATGTACCCACGGCGGGGATCAAAGGCTTCAGCACACACTTCGAGACACTGAACCGGATTTTCCGGGTTTCGCTAGTGAAGAAAGCGACCCCCTAAGCCTCACTGGGCCAGTCAAACGCCTCTGCCTCTGCAACTGCACTGTCTGCGCACTAATGCTATGCCCCGGAAGCCGTTTCGCTGTGTGTGTGTGTGCTTATCCTTATGGGCGATGATCGGTCACATCGTATCATCTTTCCATGCTGCTTTGCATCTGGGTTGGGAATATGTATGAGTTTGTGGTATTTTGTCACGGCCCCGCCCTGCTCCTGATTTGCTTCTCACATCCACGGGGATGATGGTGGTCTGGCTTTTGTTGGCCGATCTCATGCCGTTCAGTGTGTGCTTATCCTTGGACTGACTCCTTTGGCACCCCGTAGCCACAGAAGACCGGTACTGCACTATGTACCCACGCCGGCGATCAAAGGCACGCACTTCGGGACACTTATCCGGATTCTCCGGAGCTTACTAGTGAAGACTGGAACCCCCTAAGCCTCACTGAGCCGCCCGAGCCCCTCTGCATCCGTACCGCCAGCGCACTGCTGCCTTTTGCCTGAAGCCGGCTCATCCCTGCCCCCCGAGCTGCGCGAGCCATATCTCCACCACCAGGCCTACGCGCAGGACCGCCCCTCTGCTCCCTGAGCCTCACTGGGCCACCTGAGCCCCTCTGGGACTGCCCTGCCGGCGCACTGCTGCTGTGTCTCTGAAGCCGGCTCACCTCCGGGCCACTCGAGCCACCTCTTTACGAGCTGTGTGTGTCCGCTTACTCCGTAACCCAAAGACCAGCAGTTGTTTGGCGATGATCGATCACATCCTTCATGTTTCCATGCTGCTTTGCATCTGGGTTGGGAATATGTATGAGTTTGTGGTATCTTGCCACGGCCCCGTCCTGCTCTTGATTTGCTTCTCACATCCACTGGGATGATGGTGGGCTTTTGTTGGCCGATCTCATGCCGTTCAGTGTGTGTATGCTTATCCTTGTACCGACTCCTTTGGCACCCCGTAGCCACGGAAGACCGGCTGCACTATGTACCCACGCCGGGGATCAAAGGATTCAGCACACACTTCGTGACACTTATGTGTGTGTGTGTGTGGCTTTCGTCTGCGGCTGGCTCTATTTATGTCCAGTGCCTTGGGGCTTTTTCACCTGCCGGGGGACAGGTGATCGACACCCACTTTATGGGGTACTGGCATCTCGTTGTTAACGGGGACGGCCACTAGAATGATTTGGATGATGGGATTGTGGTTGTCCTTGTGGTACCCTTCTGACGGGTACTGCCTCTTTGAGTGCGTCGGGGATTCGTCTACGGCTCGCTTTTTGGGAGTGCCTTGGATTCGTGTGGCGCTAGCTCCCTCTCCGTGTACAGTGCTCATGGCTCATGGTTATTCCACATGCCGGGGGACTTGTGCTCTTTGACCTTGATATATGAGTACTGGCGGAAGGCTGTGAACGGGGACGGCCGCCGGGTGGAAGTGGGTTTTGGGAGGCGGTTATCCCTGTGGTGCCATTCTGGCGGGCACTGCCTCTTGGAGAGCTCGGTAGATTCGTCTGTCATGCTGCGAGGAGTGGCGGAAGGTGGTGATGTACACCTTTTGTGTTTTCCCTTGAATTTTTGTGGGGAGCACTTAGGTGCCCGCATGTTTCCTTTTTTTGACATGGGGTGTCCATGTTGTGTGGTGTGACTGCATTCATGACATAACCATGGACCAACAGGTTCCATCCATCGACAGGGAGCCACTGGGGGGCATGCCAGCAGGGTCCGCTTACTCCGTAACCCATAGACCAACAGTTGTTTGGCGACGATCGGTCACATCGTATCATCTTTCCATGCTGCTTTGCATTTGGGTTGGGAACATGTATGTGTTTGTGGTATCTTGTCACGGCCCCGCCCTGCTCTTGATTTGCGTTTCACATCCACTGGGATGATGATGGGCTGGCTTTTGTTGGCCGATCTCATGCCGTTCAGTGTGTGTGTGGCTTTCTTTGACCTGGATGTGAGGTACTGGCGCGTCGCTGTGAATGGGGACGGCCGCATAGTGGGAGTGGGTTTTGGGAGGCGGTTGTCCCTGTGGTGCCATTGTGGCGGGCACTGCCTCTTGGAGAGCTCGGTGGATTCGTCCGCCTTTGTTGCAAGGGGTGGTGAAGTCCACGTTTTGTGTTTTCCCTTGATTTTTGTGGGGAGCACTTAGGTGCCCGCATGTTTTCAGTTTTTTACCATGGGGTGTCCATACCGTGTGGTGTGACTACATTCATGGCATAACCATGGACCAACGGGTCCCATCCATTGACCGTGAGCCACTGGGGGGCATGCCAGCAGGGTTCGCTTACTCCGTCACTCAGAGACCAACAATTGTTGGTGGATGATCGGTCACATCGTATCATCTTTCCATGCTGGGTTGGGAACATGTCAAGGTATGGTTTACCGGAGGTCAACATTAGCATAAAACTTTTCAATTTTTTTAAATTTGATAAATAGGTTGGCTGAACCTATCTAAACATATTATGCACTTCGGGGATTCAAGTGGTTAAGGCATGAAGAAGTTATGGTCGATACCGTTCCGCGATCTCCCATACTTAAGCATACTTAAGCACCAACTAAAAACACATATATCTCAAGATCTAGATCTGCATTTTTTTATGCTAATGTTGACCTCCGGTAAACCATACCTTGATGTATGAGTTGGTGGTATCTTGTCACGGCCCCGCCCTGCTCCTGATTTGCTTCTCACATCCACTAGGATGATGGTGGGCTGGGTTTTGTTGGCCGATCTTGTCTCATGCCATTCAGTGTGTGTGTATGCTTATCCTTGCGACTCATTTGGCACCCCGTAGCCACAGAAGACTGCACTATGTACCCACGCCGGGGATCAAAGGATTCAGCACACACTTCGGGACACTCATCCGGATTCTCCGGAGCTCACTAGTGAAGAATGGGACCCCCTAAGCCTCGTTGAGCCACCCGAGCCCCTGTGCATCTGCACCGCTAGCGCACTGCCACCTTGTGCCTGAAGCCGGTTATGTTGTGTGTGTGATGTATCTTGGCACGGCCCGGGCTTTTTCATCTCGCTTTTTCTTGCTTGCTATCTTATTCACAGGGATGGTGGTGGGCTGGCTTTGGTTGGAGTGTCTGGTGCCATGCAGTGTGCATAACTCTGATTTATGGCAACCTAAAGATGGAGTGCCTCAGCTATTGAGTGATCATAAGAGGCTTGATCACATTATTTCAACTTGTGAAAGCGTCGCACTGTTTCAGGTGAGTCACAACTCTCACATTGATACACAACACCTCATGATTTGAGGTTAGAAAAGTGGTTGCCTTAGAGCTCTCACCGCTAAGAATTTGGGGTTCAACTGCGGGGTATAAGTTGAAGTATTTCAATGCTAGTGTTAGAACATTACTCGGACAGGGTATAGGAAGGACTTGCTTTCGTAACATTGTTCTGCTTTGTGATATTTCTTTTTGAGTATACAAGGTTATGCTACGCGCCTGGCTTCTTGCTTCAAGATGTCATGATAGATCACTCGCTTTGCGTGAAAATCTAAACGATGATTTCTCACTATTTCAATGATCTCCCCTATGCACTCTCAAGTAGCTCACTACCTCAAAGTCTGTCGAGGAGCAGGTAAGTGAACAGGTCTATAAGTGATGTGGCAGGCTTTTAAGAATGAATTGAGACTCAGAGGATTTGTAACTCTACTTTCGGTGATAACGATCTACACTTTACTGATCTCACAATTTTGGTGGTTTGCAGGGCTTTCATAAAAAGGAGCTCCTTGCGCTTTGTGCGAATTTGTATGAGGTCACGTTTGCGCCTGGGGAGACCATCATTCAGCAAGGTGAACTTTGTACTACGAAAACACACTCTGCTATCACGCTTTTTGAACTTTGCATTGCCGCCAAGGATTGTATGAGCAACTCGGCCCCTGACTCTAAAGAGGCTTGAAGATAGCGCACACTGGCACCTGCACCCAAGATCCTCAAAGCAGAACCCCGGTCTTGGCCATGTATAATAGTGAGTATCATGTGATGCCCACTTGAGCTGTTGCACTTTTTAAAGGGTCTGTTCTGTATGGGCTGTATGGGTGCTGCCTCTTGATGCCGCGATTCGATGCAGGTATGCCTGGTCGCAATGTGTACATTGTTGTCGATGGGAACCCGGTCTTCTTCGAAAAGGTTTTTAAGCCAACTCAATTCCCGCTCTCTATCACCTAGACAGCTTTTACATACGTTGTTCTTCAATCTTTTGGGGGTCAGAGTTGTACGCGGCCCTGCTTGTGTGCGTTACAAAATCGATACTGTGTTCAAGACGGGAAACAAGTGAGCATCAACTTGGATACCATTCGCTCGTTTCTCTATCTGCTGCTTGGTGTGCTACAGGACTCTATCAAGCGCGAGGTGAAGCTTGAAGGGGAACTGAAACCTGGTGATACTTTTGGCGAGGTAGGTCATTCATGTCCTTCTTGCTTGAAGAGTGGACCCGCACACAAGGGAAGCTATCTTACCTTAATGGGCTGGAAGAACAGGAAGGCCTGCGGCCGAAATGCGGCTGATGATTCATCACATCGGTGGCGGCCGAACATAGCTTGTGGTATCTGTGCTGTGTGTCACTACAGAGAGTGCGATTTTCATGAAATTTTCTCAACATTTAAATTTTGTGCCTACAACTGGCCGTTCCAACAACATTTCAAGATGGGAGATATCTTCCCTGCTGCACACTGTTTCAGCATGCCATATCAATATACTGGATGGACGGAAGAGACAAAAATATTCTCGTCCGTCACCAAGAACATCACCAATTTGATTTCGATGCTGGAGAGAGTGTGAATGCTTTAAGGCCCCTCAACTGAGGATCATAATGAATACCTCCATTCCAAGCGTTGTTTCCAACCTAGCGTGCTTTACCTCCATTTTATCAAATACGAAGGATTCCTAGCATTTCTTGTGGCTTTGGTTGGTTATGTCCAATCCTTTGCACATTTCCTGCGAACTGTTTCTCTGTCAAGAGGCCTCCTCACGGACAGCCACCTCGTGTAGGAACCTCGGTATCCATCATAGCCCACGTTTGGTCCTCGAATTCAAGGACACCATCGGGGAACATTGATCGCACACCTCACTCACCCCCTTTGCGCTGCTGATATATTCGGTGTGGCCCCCCTCAGGTCGCTTTGCTATATGCGTGCCCGCACAGTGCAACTGTGACGGCGCCGCCCGGGGCAAAGTAAGTCGCCGGACTCTATGTGCCCATGCCTGTATGTCTTGTGCCGCCGGGGAGCGTTCATAGATGCACTATCTCAGAGCTCCTGCTGTCGGTAATGGCTTTAAGCAAGGCTGGAAGAGAGCCCATCATTCTACATATGCACTGGACAGGTCCTTGCTCACACCCTCGATGCCTCACTGCACACCAGGCTTGCTCACACCCTCGGTGCCTCACCGCACTTCCGCTTGTTCACACCCTCGATGCCGCACCGCACGCCCCGCCTGCTCACACCCTCGGTGCCTCACCGCACACCAGGCCTGCTCACACCCTCGGTGCCTCACCAGCCGCCCGGTTGTTCACACCCTCGTGCCGCACCGCACGCCCCGCTTGCTCCACCCTCCCATTCTGCCGCACCGCACGCCCAGCACTCCCACCCTCGATGCCGCACGCCGCGCCCGCTTGCTGCACCTCAGTGCCTCACCGCACACCCAGCTTGCTCATACCCTCGGTTGCCTCACCCGCACGCCCGGCTGCTCACACCCTTAGTGCCTCACACGCACGCCCCAGCTTGCTCACACCCTCGGTGCCTCACCGCCACCCTTGGCTGCTCACACCTCGTGCCGCCACCGCCGCCCCGCTTGCTCACACCCTCCGATGCCTCGCACACAAGGCTTTGCCCACCCTCGATGCCTCACACGCACACCGCTTGCTCACACCCTTGATGCCTCACCGCACACCAGGCTTGCTCACCCCTTGGTGCCTCACCGCACCCCGCTTGCTCCACACCCTTGATGCCTCACCTTACGCCCCGGTTGTTCACACCCTCGATGCCGCACCCGCCGCCCCGCTTACTCACACCCTCAATCACCGCACCATGGCCCCGCCTGCTCACACCCTCGATGCCGCACCGCACGCCCCGCTTGCTCGCCCCCTCGGTTTGCCTCACGCACACCCCGCTTGCTCACCCTCGATGCCTTCCCGCCACGCCCGGCTGCTCCACACCCTCAGGTGCCGCATGCACGCCCGCACTCACACCCTCGATGCCGCACCATTACACCAGGCTTGCGCACACCCTCGATGCCTCGCACACAAGGCCACCCACACCCTCGATGCCTCACCGCACACCCCGCTTGCTCACACCCAGTCTCACCGCGCACCAGGCTTGCTCACCCCCTTGGTGCCTCACCGCACACCCCGCTTGCTCACACCCTTGATGCCTCACCGCACGCCCCGCCTGCTCACACCCTCGGTGCCTCACCGCACGCCCAGCTTCTCAATACGCACGAACCTTTTCGTGAAGTGAAGGTATGCACCACTGGATCCTCGCAGCCCCCACCTGTGATACCATCTCAATCTTCTCCACCCTTGCTCCGATGTTGTCATTTACAGGGTGACGACCTGGGCACTCAACCAGAAGGTGTTTCATACGCTGATGCGCACCGACGCTTTCGAGAAACGGAAGCTCCTTGCAGATGCTCTGACGCAAGTCCACCCGTTCGCTCAGCTCAGGTGAGATCCAACGCCTCGTGTGGATTTTGCGATCTACCATATACCCACAAGATCCCAACACCGTTTTAAGAGAGAGAGAGAGAGAGGGAGTGTGTGTGTGTGTCCACGTTATGGGGTGCTGACATCTCGTTGTGAACGGGGACGGCCACTGGAATGATTTGGATGATGGGATGTGGCTGTCCCTGTGGTACCCTTTTGGCGGGTACTGCCTCTTTGAGGGCGTCGGGGATTCGTCTGCGGCTGGCTCTATTTATGTCCAGTGCCTTGGGGCTTTTTCACCTGCCGGGGGACTGGTGGTTGACAGCCACTTTATGGGGTACTGGCGGATCGCTGTGAACGGGGACGGCCACTGGAATGATTTGGATGATGGGATTGTGGCTGTCCCTGTGGTACCCTTCTGACGGGTACTGCCTCTTTGAGGGCGTCGGGGATTCGTCTGCGGCTGGCTCTATTTATGTCCAGTGCCTTGGGGCTTTTTCACCTGCCGGGGGACTGGTGATCGACACCCACTTTATGGAGTGCTGACATCTCGTTGTTAACGGGGACGGCCACTGGAATGATTTGGATGATGGGATGTGGCTGTCCCTGTGGTACCCTTCTGACGGGTACTGCCTCTTTGAGTGCGTCGGGGATTCGTCTACGGCTCGCTTTTTGGGAGTGTCTTGGATTCGCCTGACGCTAGCTCCCTCTCCGTGTACAGTGCTCATGGTTATTACACATGCCGGGGGACTTGTGTTCTTTGACCTTGATATGAAGTACTGGCGGATCGCTGTGAACGGGGACGGCCGCCGGGTGGAAGTGGGGTTTGGGAGGCGGTTATCCCTGTGGTGCCATTCTGGCGGGCACTGCCTCTTGGAGAGCTCGGTAGATTCGTCTGTCGTGCTGCGAGGAGAGGCAGAAGGTGGTGAAGTACACCTTCTGTGTTTTCCCTTGAATTTTGTGGGGAGCACTTAGGTGCCCGCATGTTTCCTTTTTTGACATGGGGTGTCCATGCTGTGTGGTGTGACTGCATTCATGACATAACCATGGACCAACAGGTCCCATCCATCGACCGGGAGCCACTGGGGGGCATGCCAGCAGGGTCCGTTTACTCCGTAACCCAGAGACCAACAGTTGTTTGGCGACGATCGGTCACATCGTATCATCTTTCCATGCTGCTTTGCATTTGGGCTGGGAATATGTATGCGTTTGTGGTATCTTGTCACGGCCCCGCCCTGCTCTTGATTTGCTTTTCACATCCACTGGGATGATGATGGGCTGGCTTTTGTTGGCCGATCTCATGCCGTTCAGTGTGTGTGTGTGCAGACTGCATTGCTGTGTAGTGTGGCTGCATTCATGGCATAATCATGGACCAACGGGTCCCATCCATCGACCGTGAGCCACTGGGGGGCATGCCAGGAGGGTCCGCTTACTCCGTAACCCAGAGACCAACAGTTGTTTGGCGACGATCGGTCACATCGTATCATCTTTCCATGCTGCTTTGCATTTGGGTTGGGAACATGTATTCGTTTGTGGTATCTTGTCACGGCCCCGCCCTGCTCTTGATTTGCTTCTCACATCCACTGGGATGATGGTGGGCTGGCTTTTGTTGGCCGATCTCATGCCATCCAGTGTATGCGAGATGACTCACGGCCGGCCTTGTGTGCTCCGACTATTCTCTCTCATTCTCACCCCTATGCACTAGTCTGAAAGCTGAGTGAACTGTCAAATGACAGACACCCGGAGTAAAGACCGGAGCATACCCCTCTTCACACCCGCAACCCGAGCAACCACCATCCATATGCCCCTCCCACAAGAGCAAGGTCGAGTCCGCGCCCAAGGTATCAGGTGCAGGTGCGCAGTTCTATTGGCCTAGAGTTCTCGAATCCTGCTAAGCTCTCATTGGCTAACGGTTTATTAAACAAGGAAGGGCCGCAGGAAGGTCCCGTGGGCAGTCAAGCTGTGGCATGGGTCTGTGTCCCGGTATCTTGCGGTTCGGTAACTCTCCTTTGCTCTCTCCCGTTCTCTTCGCATTCACCCCCTCCTCTCCCACCAGTCTCTCCCATGGCTCTCTCCCCCTTCTTGAATGATGCTCCCGATTACATTCCCTATGCGGCCCGTGCGAGCAAGGCACAAAACGCCCACCCGGATCGGGTAGATTCCATAAGTATGATGACTTGCTGAGAAGCTCTTTTCAATCGAGGTCATGGGGAATGCCGGTATCTTCGGCAGCATTGTTCCTAGAAGCATGGAGCTTGCCCAACTGAGCCCCCGCGGCTGCGCCCTGTTCCTGATCGCTGCTCACATCCACCGAGATGATAGCGAGATGAATCATGGCCAAACCTGGGAAACCCCCCCCCACTCCCCATCCCCTGTACAGCCTTTTTGTAAGTGATTTTTGTAGCCCTCTTGTACCTACGGGTGAACCCCCATCCTCGGCTCAGGGGACCAAGGCGGACTGGAGTGGCCCATAGGGGGCTTTACCCCAGCGGGAAGACCTGTCGGCCCGGTTAATGTCTAACGTTCGTCGCCTTGGCCGCCCTTGTCCCTCTCAAGTAGGAAACCCCTCTGCTAAGCCCAACGCAAGCGCGTCTGAAGACGGCCTAGTGGGCTGGTGCCCTACCATGAGTCCCTGTTTGAACATATCGTGCGTGAGTGCCCCACAACTGGGGACACTCACGCTTGATGCGTTCTGTTCAGCAGAACCCATCCTGTGTAGTGTGCGCTCCACTTGTTGGGCACTCACGGCCCCGCCCTGCTCTTGATTTGCTTCTCACATCCACTGGGATGATGGTGGGCTGGCTTTTGTTGGCCGATCTCATGCCATCCAGTGTATGCGAGATGACTCACGGCCGGCCTTGTGTGCTCCGACTATTCTCTCTCATTCTCACCCCTATGCACTAGTCTGAAAGCTGAGTGAACTGTCAAATGACAGACACCCGGAGTAAAGACCGGAGCATACCCCTCTTCACACCCGCAACCCGAGCAACCACCATCCATATGCCCCTCCCACAAGAGCAAGGTCGAGTCCGCGCCCAAGGTATCAGGTGCAGGTGCGCAGTTCTATTGGCCTAGAGTTCTCGAATCCTGCTAAGCTCTCCTTGGCTGACGGTTTATTAAACAAGGAAGGGCCGCAGGGGGGTCCTGTTGGCAGTCAAGCTGTGGCATGGGTCTGTGTCCAGGTATCTTGCGGTTCGGTAACTCTCCTTTGCTCTCTCCCGTTCTCTTCGCATTCACCCCCTCCTCTCCCACCAGTCTCTCCCATGGCTCTCTCCCCCTTCTTGAATGATGCTCCCGATTACATTCCCTATGCGGCCCGTGCGAGCAAGGCACAAAACGCCCACCCGGATCGGGTAGATTCCATAAGTATGATGACTTGCTGAGAAGCTCTTTTCAATCGAGGTCATGGGGAATGCCGGTATCTTCGGCAGCATTGTTCCTAGAAGCATGGAGCTTGCCCAACTGAGCCCCCGCGGCTGCGCCCTGTTCCTGATCGCTGCTCACATCCACCGAGATGATAGCGAGATGAATCATGGCCAAACCTGGGAAACCCCCCCCCACTCCCCATCCCCTGTACAGCCTTTTTGTAAGTGATTTTTGTAGCCCTCTTGTACCTACGGGTGAACCCCCATCCTCGGCTCAGGGGACCAAGGCGGACTGGAGTGGCCCATAGGGGGCTTTACCCCAGCGGGAAGACCTGTCGGCCCGGTTAATGTCTAACGTTCGTCGCCTTGGCCGCCCTTGTCCCTCTCAAGTAGGAAACCCCTCTGCTAAGCCCAACGCAAGCGCGTCTGAAGACGGCCTAGTGGGCTGGTGCCCTACCATGAGTCCCTCTTAGAACACATCATGCGTAAGTGCCCAACAACTGGGGGCACTCACGCATGATGCGTTCTGTTCAGCAGAACCCATCCTGTGTAGTGTACGCCCCACTTGTTGGGCACTCACGGCCCCGCCCTGCTCTTGATTTGCTTCTCACATCCACTGGGATGATGGTGGGCTGGCTTTTGTTGGCCGATCTCATGCCGTCCAGTGTATGCGAGATGACTCACGGCCGGCCTTGTGTGCTCCGACTATTCTCTCTCATTCTCACCCCTATGCACTAGTCTGAAAGCTGAGTGAACTGTCAAATGACAGACACCCGAAGAAAAGACCGGAGCATACCCCTCTTCACACCCGCAACCCAAGCAACCACCATCCATATGCCCCTCCCACAAGAGCAAGGTCGAGTCCGCGCCCAAGGTATCAGGTGCAGTTCTATTGGCGTAGAGTTCTCGAATCCTGCTAAGCTCTCCTTGGCTGACGGTTTATTAAACAAGGAAGGGCCGCAGGGGGGTCCTGTTGGCAGTCAAGCTGTGGCATGGGTCTGTGTCCAGGTATCTTGCGGTTCGGTAACTCTCCTTTGCTCTCTCCCGTTCTCTTCGCATTCACCCCCTCCTCTCCCACCAGTCTCTCCCATGGCTCTCTCCCCCTTCTTGAATGATGCTCCCGATTACATTCCCTATGCGGCCCGTGCGAGCAAGGCACAAAACGCCCACCCGGATCGGGTAGATTCCATAAGTATGATGACTTGCTGAGAAGCTCTTTTCAATCGAGGTCATGGGGAATGCCGGTATCTTCGGCAGCATTGTTCCTAGAAGCATGGAGCTTGCCCAACTGAGCCCCCGCGGCTGCGCCCTGTTCCTGATCGCTGCTCACATCCACCGAGATGATAGCGAGATGAATCATGGCCAAACCTGGGAAACCCCCCCCCACTCCCCATCCCCTGTACAGCCTTTTTGTAAGTGATTTTTGTAGCCCTCTTGTACCTACGGGTGAACCCCCATCCTCGGCTCAGGGGACCAAGGCGGACTGGAGTGGCCCATAGGGGGCTTTACCCCAGCGGGAAGACCTGTCGGCCCGGTTAATGTCTAACGTTCGTCGCCTTGGCCGCCCTTGTCCCTCTCAAGTAGGAAACCCCTCTGCTAAGCCCAACGCAAGCGCGTCTGAAGACGGCCTAGTGGGCTGGTGCCCTACCATGAGTCCCTCTTAGAACACATCATGCGTAAGTGCCCAACAACTGGGGGCACTCACGCATGATGCGTTCTGTTCAGCAGAACCCATCCTGTGTAGTGTACGCCCCACTTGTTGGGCACTCACGGCCCCGCCCTGCTCTTGATTTGCTTCTCACATCCACTGGGATGATGGTGGGCTGGCTTTTGTTGGCCGATCTCATGCCGTCCAGTGTATGCGAGATGACTCACGGCCGGCCTTGTGTGCTCCGACTATTCTCTCTCATTCTCACCCCTATGCACTAGTCTGAAAGCTGAGCGAACTGTCAAATGACAGACACCCGGAGTAAAGACCGGAGCATACCCCTCTTCACACCCGCAACCCAAGCAACCACCATCCATATGCCCCTCCCGCAAGAGCAAGGTCGAGTCCGCGCCCAAGGTATCAGGTGCAGGTGCGCAGTTCTATTGGCCTAGAGTTCTCGAATCCTGCTAAGCTCTCCTTGGCTAACGGTTTATTAAACAAGGAAGGGCCGCAGGAAGGTCCCGTTGGCAGCCAAGCTACGGCATGGGTCTGTGTCCAGGTATCTTGCGGTTCGGTAACTCTCCTTTGCTCTCTCCCGTTCTCTTCGCATTCACCCCCTCCTCTCCCACCAGTCTCTCCCATGGCTCTCTCCCCCTTCTTGAATGATGCTCCCGATTACATTCCCTATGCGGCCCGTGCGAGCAAGGCACAAAACGCCCACCCGGATCGGGTAGATTCCATAAGTATGATGACTTGCTGAGAAGCTCTTTTCAATCGAGGTCATGGGGAATGCCGGTATCTTCGGCAGCATTGTTCCTAGAAGCATGGAGCTTGCCCAACTGAGCCCCCGCGGCTGCGCCCTGTTCCTGATCGCTGCTCACATCCACCGAGATGATAGCGAGATGAATCATGGCCAAACCTGGGAAACCCCCCCCCACTCCCCATCCCCTGTACAGCCTTTTTGTAAGTGATTTTTGTAGCCCTCTTGTACCTACGGGTGAACCCCCATCCTCGGCTCAGGGGACCAAGGCGGACTGGAGTGGCCCATAGGGGGCTTTACCCCAGCGGGAAGACCTGTCGGCCCGGTTAATGTCTAACGTTCGTCGCCTTGGCCGCCCTTGTCCCTCTCAAGTAGGAAACCCCTCTGCTAAGCCCAACGCAAGCGCGTCTGAAGACGGCCTAGTGGGCTGGTGCCCTACCATGAGTCCCTCTTAGAACACATCATGCGTAAGTGCCCAACAACTGGGGGCACTCACGCATGATGCGTTCTGTTCAGCAGAACCCATCCTGTGTAGTGTACGCCCCACTTGTTGGGCACTCACGGCCCCGCCCTGCTCTTGATTTGCTTCTCACATCCACTGGGATGATGGTGGGCTGGCTTTTGTTGGCCGATCTCATGCCGTCCAGTGTATGCGAGATGACTCACGGCCGGCCTTGTGTGCTCCGACTATTCTCTCTCATTCTCACCCCTATGCACTAGTCTGAAAGCTGAGTGAACTGTCAAATGACAGACACCCGAAGAAAAGACCGGAGCATACCCCTCTTCACACCCGCAACCCAAGCAACCACCATCCATATGCCCCTCCCACAAGAGCAAGGTCGAGTCCGCGCCCAAGGTATCAGGTGCAGGTGCGCAGTTCTATTGGCGTAGAGTTCTCGAATCCTGCTAAGCTCTCCTTGGCTAACCGTTTATTAAACAAGGAAGGGCCGCAGGGGGGTCCCGTTGGCAGTCAAGCTGTGGCATGGGTCTGTGTCCAGGTATCTTGCGGTTCGGTAACTCTCCTTTGCTCTCTCCCGTTCTCTTCGCATTCACCCCCTCCTCTCCCACCAGTCTCTCCCATGGCTCTCTCCCCCTTCTTGAATGATGCTCCCGACTACATTCCCTGTGCGGCCCGTGCGAGCGAGGCACAAAACGCCCACCCGGATCGGGTAGATTCCATAAGTATGATGACTTGCTGAGAAGCTCTTGATTTGCTTCTCACATCCACTGGGATGATGGTGGGCTGGCTTTTGTTGGCCGATCTCATGCCGTTCAGTGTGTGAATGGGTCCCAACCACATTTTGAGTCTCTCTTTGGCACATGTGGGTGTGCGTGTCCCTTACACAGACGTACTCATCAAGCAGAATAGGCGTAGAGGCCTTATGACTGCCATATATGACAAACGACTGGACGCACATTATGCTGACATCCGGGTCATGAGGTACCCTGCACATGACTCGTACTTGGCCGACAAAGCTAAGTATGGGATTGTCATGAGCCAACTGCAACGGCTCGCTGAGAGATGTGTCCTTTGGCAAGACTTTGTTACAACATAGCTCTTGTTTTCCACAGGACGACACAAAAGGGTTACCACAACAGGCGTTTGTGGGGCTTTTTGCGGCGCTTTATGGTGGAAAGGTCCGGGCTGCGGGATCGCACGCGTCAGGCGTAAGCTGGGGGACTTACGTGACGGTGTCATTGTGCTGGGTCCGAATGGGCGGGAATTCGGGGCGTCACAGCTGGCCGGGCATTTGTCTCGGCATGGGGTAGTGGCATGTCGTTGTTAACGGGGACGGCCACTGGAGTGCTTTGGATGACGGGATGTGGCTGTTCCTGTGGTACCCTTCTGACGGGTACTGCCTCTTTGAGAGCGTCGGGGATTCGTCTGCGGCTCGCTCTTTTTCTGTCCTGTGCCTTGGGGCTTTTTCACCTGCCAGGGGAGTGGTGATTAACAGCCACGTTGTGGGGTACTGGCACCTCGTTGTTAACGGGGACGGTCACTGGAGTGATTTGGATGATGGGATGTGGCTGTCCCTGTGGTACCTTTCTGGCGGGTACTGCCTCTTTGAGTGCGTGGGGGATTCGTCCACGGCTCGCTCTTTGGGAGTGTCTTGGATTCGTCTGACGCTTGCTCCCTCTCCGTGTACAGTGCTCATGGTTATTACACATGCCGGGGGACTTGTGTTCTTTAACCCAGATGTGAGGTATTGGCGCGTCGCTGTGAGCGGGGACGGCCGCCGGATGGAAGTGGGTTTTGGGAGGCGGTTGCCCCTGTGGTGCCATTCTGGCGGGCACTGCCTCTTGGAGAGCTCGGTGGATTTGTCTGACTTTGCTGCAAGGAGAGGCAGAGGGTGGTGGAGTCCACGTTCTGTGTTTTCCCTGGATTTTTGTGGGGAGCACTTAGGTGCCCGCATATTTTCGTTTTTTAACCATGGGTTGTCCATGCCGTGTGTTGTGACTGCATTCATGGCATAACCATGGACCAACGGGTCCCATCCATCGACCGTGAGCCACTGGGGGGCATGCCAGCAGGGCCCGCTTACTCCGTAACCCAGAGACCAACAATCACATCGTATCATCTTTCCATGCTGCTTTGCATCTGGGTTGGGAACATGTGTGAGTTGGTGGTGTTGGATATGCCCACAACTCTGCTCAGGGCACCGTGTTAGCCTCGCCGCAGACAACAGAAGCTCCGATGCGTCAGGATGGCTCCGCCGAAAATGCTCCGTCAGGGCTCGTCTGCTCCCTAGGGCCCCCACTGAGCACCCCGGCACCGAGCAAACCACCTCCCCCAGCCGCTGTCCTGCCCCTTCCGCCGCCACCTCCCCCAGGCTGCGTCGACCCACCAGCCCTCCGAGGCACCCCCAACGGTCTCAATGGCCCCACAACCCCTCCCACCGCTGCACATCAGCCCTGCTCCTGCTCCACGTCGCCATTCCTAACCCCTGCCCCTGGACTTTCACCCGCCACCATCCCCTGACCTCCTCACCCACCACGACTGCCCCGCGCTACAGCACCACTCCCAAGATCAGCGCTAACCCCAGCCGAACGCAGCACGGTTCCAACCGACGACAGATTCCTCCATGCCCTCCAGCTGCTCACTGCCATCCACCACGCCAGACCATCCCTCCAATGGCCCCGTCCTCCGCTGACCTCCCTCAGTCACCATACCTGCCCCCACAACCGAACTCACACCTGCAGCCGCACCCGCAACCGAACTCACACCCGCAACTGCACCACCCAACCGCACTCGCACCCTTTCCCGTATCCCCCGAGTCAACTGCCGCCAACCCATAAGCGGGCCTTTCTCCGGCTCCCTGCTCCAGCCATCAACCGTCTTCACCGCGACGCGCCGACCGCCCCCCCGCCTGGACAAGAAACCGTCATGCTTACCCGGGCCTCTCGGCCTGTCCTCCAGGAACACCCCCCTCCCATAACCGCCCACCATACCAACTGCGCTCACCTGGCCAATACACCTCCACCAGGGTGCCCACTGGTAACGCCGCCATCGCTGGGCCTACACTTTGCCCAACTGATGTCCCGCCATCAACACGCCCTTCATTATTTACACAACCTGAGACCGTTGGGCCCGCCGCCCGCCCAGCCGCCCCTTCCATATTCACACTATGAACAAGCTCCTCATTCGCCCGATAACCTTCATCAGAACTCATAGTCATAATTCATTCATTCGAACACCACGCCCAGTGACGCTCACCACCTGCCACCACGTCGAAAAACCAAAACCAAAATCGAGCGAAATAACAGCATCCAGAAACACACCGCCATGGAAATGCTACCGGCCGTGACCGTGACCTGCCTTTCACCCCGGGGAATTGGGCGGGCAGGTGTTGACCACCCAAGCAGAGGCATCCGTCAGATAAATGGGCAGTCAGCTGGGTTGGCCTGGATGGGCGAACTATGCCAACCGCGCGGAGGGCTGTGCTGTACAAAAGTAACCCCAAAGGTCTCCGGTACCCTCGACCGTTGCTATCGATGCAGAATCTATCTGCGGTTGGCTCCCCAAATATCTACATGAAATATGGACACCCCACCCCCAACCCAGCCTGCACAAGGGCAAAATACATACACAACTCGAACAAAACGTGTGCGTGCGAAAACCAAAAAAGGGTCCGAACCGTAGAGAGCAACGGCAAGCGATGGCCACCACACCAGAAGTGCGGATTTGTCCTTACGGGCCCGGGTCCAAACCATGCCCAACCGGCACCACAACCAACACGATCAACACAATCAACACGAGCGCTATCAACCGACACCACACGCCACCTTAGCCGTGTGGGGGGGTCATACCCCTCAGCCGGCAAACGCTTCCCCCTCCATTCTTTGCGTGTGGGTATGCTTATCCTTGCGACTCCTTTGGCACCCCGTAGCCACAGGAGACTGCACTATGTACCCACGCCGGGGATCAAAGGATTCAGCACATACTTCGGGACACCTATCCGGAATCTCCGGAGCTCACTAGCGAAGAATGGGACCCTTTAAGCCTCGCTGAGCCACCCGAGCCCCTCTGCATCAGCACCGCCAGCGCACTGCCGCCTTGTGCTTGAAGCCGGTTCATCCCTGCCCCCCGAGCTGCGCAAGCCATATCTCCACCACCAAGCCCACGCGCAAGACCACCCCTCTGCTCCCTGAGCCTCACTGGGCCACCTGAGCCCCTCTGCGGCTGTCCTGCCGGCGCACTGCTGCTGTGTCTCTGGTGCCGGCTCACCTCCGCCAATCGAGCCACCCCTCCACCACCAAGCCCACATCCCACATCACCCTGCTGCCCCCTACAGCCTGGTCTCAAGAGAGCTTGCCCACCCACGCCACGGCCAGAATGCCCAAGCGCTGTCCCAAGGGGCTGAGAATGATAAACTGGGTTGCCTTGATCCAGACTTGCGCATCCGCCACCGACTTGCGCCTGTAGCCCTCTACCCCCAGCACCAACTCCCCGTGACTGGAGCCCTTGCGCTGATTGCCTTGCGAGGTGGCCGCGAACTTGAGCAATGCGCTTCACACTTGCGTTGTAACTGTCATGCCGCACTGTTCCTACCAAGGGGTCCCATCCAAGTTTGTGTGTGGGTGTGAATGGGTGTGGACTTGATGTCGACGGATCACAAACCATATAAAATGGTCTCCGCACCCAAGGAAGCTGCCGTCATACCCTGCTCAGAGAATCAAACCATTTCACACACTGTTTGTGGTTGGCCCACGTTACCAACCACCACCGCTGGAAGTACTAGCCACGGGCTCGCTAAGTCCCGCGATGCGGTTCCAGCTCGCC
>LGRX02005477.1:0-18901 GCA_001247695.2 Cymbomonas tetramitiformis
ACGTATAGCTCTGGGACGCGAACCAGATTCATTTGCACCAGCTCGTCCCAGGCAAAAGTCTCCACGGAGAAGTCGTCGTGGAAAACAGAGTAATCGAAGGCTCCGACGGGATCCTCCGGTCGGTCTTCCCACGCTTTCACGCCGATGCAATGGCACCGCATCACGGGGGGGTGCCCCAGCGCGCGCCACGCTGCAGGCGTGTCATGCTCGAAGCAATCCATGCCAACGAAGATCTCCAGGTCGCGCACTGTGCCATTTAAGTCATGAACATCCGCAGGGTATATTTCCCCGTAGTCCGCATGCGAGAAGTCCTCCAGCAGGAACTCCCCCGCCTGTGTATTCTGATTCACGTGGAGCTTCTTCTGGTCCCGAGAGGACATCCCGGTGCGCACAAGGTGGGCCTTCCGTCCGACGGGGCAGATTTTGCTCATGTGCTTGTTGCCCGGTACACGCGCAGGCGCCGGTTGTTCCGCCATGCTCTTGGAGGAGCGCGCCGTTCGCGGAACGCCACGCCTTTGCACTGAAGATACCTTCTTCCAGGTGGCTTTAAAGGCAGCCTGAAGCGCCTCGGACGAATCCTTGTGTTTTATCAGGTCGGCCGTCCAGCGCTTGTCCAGCGTCTCACGGGCCTGTTTCTCGTAGTGGTTGGCATGCTTGTCAGGCAGAAGATTGAATCCAGGCATATGTACCGTAAAGAACACGGCCTTTGCAGTCATATTCACGCGCTTCCCCGTTTCCTTGTGCACTCGGGCGACATGCGCGACGAGGGTGGCGATGTCCAGCTGCTCTACTTGTGGAAGCAGGTCTTGCAGCAGGCGTTGCAGGCCCTCAAGGGCGCTTTCCTCCCCGAAGAACAGCTGGCTTAGCTTGCGCCTCTTGACTGCGAGCCATACAATATCACGTCACCAACTACCCACAGGGCTCGGCTAGTCAAATCGACAACAAAGACTGCACGCACGGGCCGACTTACATGCTATATTGTTCTCCACCTGCAGCTCGTACGCGTTCTTTAGCCGAGGGCTGGTACGCACAGGTAATCGAAGGCACTCTGGAACTGCAAACCAGTCAACATCACGTCACCACCTACACACGGGGCCAGGCTAGTCAAACCGACAACGGAAACTGGTCCCAGGGGCCGACTTACTTGCTATATCGTTCTCCACCTGCAGGTCATTCGCGTTCTCATGCTGCGTGTTTAGCCGAGGGCTGGTACGCACAGGTGCCGAGTCGCTCCCTGGAACGTCTTCTGGGGCTGCTTGTGAAGCCACGGATTGCTCCCCGTTGATTCGTTGGCCTGTTGCGCGCGCGGCTCGTCGGAGCCTCGTGCGCTGGAATCTAGCGCTGGTTCGCGGAGTCATCTCTGCCCCGGGCGCCTGTGCGCCGGACACTGCTGCCCCCCCCCATGCAGATGTGCACCCCCCGGTTCTCCTGCCGCATCAGCCACCGTTGGCGTGCCGCACTGCGTGGTAGGGCTTGTTGGCGGGGTCGACACCTCCGTCCTCGGTGCCATGGGCTCCGCCCGCGCCCCACCTGCCGCAATGGGGAGGGGGTGACTGGTAAGCGCTTCAGCGCGTGTCAGTGGAATCACGAGATGGGGCCTCTTCGACGCCAGCGCCTGAAGGTTGAAGTTTTTGCATGCTGCCAAATCATCCGCTTGAAACCGAGCCAGCGTCATTCCCTTTTGCTGCATTATGCCGGCCCGGCGATTGTATAAACGAGCGTTCACTTTTCTCGTCGCCTCTCTCTGCGTGAGCATGGGGTAAATGGTGGTGACCTTCTCCACGATCATCGCATGCCGTTGCTTCGCTGGGGGGTCCCGCTTGAACGCCTTGCTGAGGTGTATTATGAGTCCGGCCTGGATATCGAAGCCTGGTGGAGAAGCCATGATGTAGGTTTCAATATCGCATTGAACCTCGGAGGCCTTCCTGGTTCTCGTGACCTTTGCCTTTTCCTGCACATTCCCCGGACAGCACACACCACATACCAACCACATAACTAACATAACAACCATACCAACATATCAACCAACATATCAACCACATAACTACATCAAAACCGCATAACAAACTGGGCTTAACACCCCCCTCCCTTCGGTTTGCGCACGCGCCCGCTAGGCTCTCCAAACAGGTGGTCCGCCACTCGAGGCGGAAAGGCGGTTACAAAGGAACGCAATACTTGTTTATTTACATTTACGTATAGTTTACATCTAGGGGGCTGCGCCACGCCCTTCCCTAGCGCACTCGCTCCTATCGATGCAGACTGCTTATTTCTGACATTGCTCTACTGCTTAGATGAGTTTGCCACGCTGCTTTGCAACATCACTCTACCGCTGCGATGGGAGCTGCTCGACTCCAACTCGCTACTATCGATGCAGACTGCTTATTTCTGACATTGCTCTACTGCTTAGATGAGTTTGCCACGCTGCTTTGCAACATCACTCTACCGCTGCGATGGGAGCTGCTCGACTCCAACTCTGAACAGCAGCACCTCTTGCCTGCACATGACAACAACCAGTATATTAGGATTTGTAAGGTTTTGTATACAAGGACACGCGCACGCCACTCCTAACCCACCGGCTGTAATCCATCACGCAGATGTCGATTGCAGAAAGCGATTGTTGATGAGATCCAAAGCAGTACCTGATTAGTTAGTCTTGAACGGCTTCTTCGATTTCTTCCCTGGCGCACCATCGGTCCGCGTCACGCGTTTTCCCTTGCGCAATCTCTCCATTTCAGCTTCTTCCTTTCCCGCCGCTTCCTCCGTGAGGATCCGCATGAAGTGGCCAGGGTAAGTTACCCATGTCTGGTCATCTGCCGGAAGCTTGGGGTCGTATAACGGAACCTCCAGCATGTGCAGGATCCGGATGGGTTCGTTGCTCGTCAGTGGTTCCTCAGGGGGCGGGCAGAAGTACTGCATACTGAAGGGCGCATATTGGCCGTATATCGCGTTGTCACAGTCGGGCATGATGAGATTCTTGTGATTGACGCCTGGTGGCCACTTCCGGCGCAACACTTCCTCTCGAGTGGGGAATATCCGGTACACCTGCAGAACCCGTTTGGCCATGCTCGCCAGGACCAGGAACGAATGCTCGTCACTGTGCGCCTTCCCTTCATGCAGATCACTGATGAATTCGGGATCGTTCAGCCACTCCGGGCGGCGGCCAGATCCATCGTTCCAGGTGGGGTTTGTGTTAATATACTCAACTAAAGCCTCCCGCAGCTTGACTGTAAAGAACTTCACGCCGCTCCATTGCACTTGGTGACAGGGTCGTCCATCCGCACATGTGATGTACGGAGCAACCACGGAAAGCCAGCAATCACCGTCAAACGGGACATCCCTTAACGTTAGCCCAGCGGATGCCAGGTATTCCTCGAGGGCGTCGTCGGTTGCAAAGCCCTGCTGTTGCGCTGGTTGTACATGGGTTAGCTGCATTCTGGCGTCCAGAACACCCGGCTCAGCGATCACGTGCGGGCCGTCGGTCTGAAGTTGCTTGACCTCCGTGAAAAAAATCAGTCGACCTTCCTCGCCTGGCGCGTCACACGCAAAATCTAGCATCAATCGCATGTCCGCAGTCCGTACATGGTGCACCCGTCCATCATTGCCATACACCAAGGTGCCCTCCGTCAGGCCTGGGGGGCGGGGCGGAGCTGCCCCGACGACGCGTGCTTCCGGGGCCGGTGTGGCCGCGGGAGCAGCCATTGGTGCAGCAGCACTGGTCGCCGGTTGGCCCTCCAATCCGCATTCCATGGCTGCCAGCGTCTTCCTAGGGCGACATGTTTTCCTGCCGGAAGTTGCCACGTGCGATGGCACGGTGGGAGGTGCTGTAGTGGCAGGCATAGGTGCACTCCTCGCCTTAGTGTTACGCGCAGCCAGCCCAAGGCAAGGTGGGACTGCCTGCAATGAGGCCACGTTCCGATGCCAGCCAGGGGTATCCTTTGGGGACAGGTGGCAACTGCACCGACACGCGAACGTGGGCCGTGAACAATTCCAGTTGTGGGTGATGACGGAAGCCACAAGCTTCGCCAATTCCATGCCGGGAAAGCTAAGCTGGTGTAAGAGTTCACTGGTTAGGTAACCGTTGGCGTCGAACATAGGCTGCCTGACGGGTGTCGTCCGCCGTCTTCGCTCCGCCGCCTTCCGCTTTCTATCCGCCTGCCGCCGGAGGTGGGCAGCTGGAGACCGCTTGCCTGAATATGGCTTCTTGGGCTGCTTCTTAGGCTGCTCACCACCGCCAACAGCTGGAGCACCGACCGGTGTGTGGCCAAGCAGCACCGCATGCTCGTCAGCGCGAGCAGCAGCCGGAGCTGCTGCTCCTTCATCCGTCGCCACCATGCTGGGTTTGGCTGCAGTTCGATGTACAGACACGCAAAGCGCCTTGATCACTGACTGCATCGTGGGGCAAGACACTTGCATCTTCTGGAAGAGCGGGTGTTTATGGAACCCCTGCACCGTTGACGCTTGCACAACAACCTGCCCCTCCCCATACTGCAGGGGGGGTCCCGCGCATTGCTCCGGGCTTGGTGCCTCTGCCGGAGGCAGGTTCCATTTCACATCCCGGAGGGAGGCGCGCTCTTCCGGTGAGAGGTCGGCACTCGGACCGAAGGCGAGCAGAATCTGGCGCGCACCCATGGCCACGTCTGCAAAGTTGACAACCGCGCGCGCACGTGCCTCCGCCGGTTCCCGCGCCTGAAAGTCCTGCAACGTGGCGGCATATCCCCGGTGCCTCTCGTGGACCATTAGCGGTGGCCTTATTCCCCTCTCATTCCGGAAGTCAAAGCACTTGCCGCACATCACGTGCCCCACTTGCGTCAGATCTGTACCCTCGTGAAGGGGGTGTATGCAAGCCTTACAGGCGTGCACCCTTGGCAGGAGATCGTACCCGCCCTTGAACTGGATGGCATCACCGCATGCTATGCACACCATTCGTATAGGCATGCCGTACATCTCCGTGAACCCGTGTGAGGCGATGTGCACCGCGTTGTCCAGGTCGATGACACCCTTCTCCAGGTACGAGAACGCATGGTACACGCAAAGGGACAGGGACCTCTGCCTGAATAATCCTTCCAGCCCAGGCACGGCCTGACCAGGGCACTTTCCCTGGTGTGCGGTGAGCGTGGCCGGCCACACGGTCATCCAACCGGGCCCTCCTCCCACGCGCGCCTGCTGGAAAGGGGAGGCGGTGGGGAAGCCCTGGAAAGCCGCGGGCAGCTGCATGACACCATCCTCGTTCTCCGGCCAGTACTTCGTCTCAACCGTTTCGGGCAAGACCTCAGTGTAACCCTGCTCATCCAGGCACATCAGGGCGGAGTAGGTACGGATTCCAGCCTCACCATACACCCGTTCCAGCCCAAGCAGTTCCTCCATGGAATGCGCATGAACGTCCGTGTGCTTGACCTGACTGGGGCTGTCAATGCAACGACCGAGTACAGCAGGCGCCGGCAGGAATACTTTTGTGTCCGGCGTCCTCTCCCCCAAATGGCGATAGATACAGTCTCCCCGCCGCACCATCTCATCTCGCATGTACCACCACACTATACGAAACACTCGCTGCGGTTGGCCGCCATGCGCGTCACCAGCCTCCCATAGGCAATAGACCTGCGCCCGGCCGTGCGGGGATATCAACGGTGGGGTTTTATACTTCGCCACCGCACTCGAAAACAGTCCACCCACCACGAAGAACGGTAGTAGACTTTCCGAAATCGGATTCAGCGTCTCCTCATATTCGTGACGAACCAGTTCCTGGGTGCTAACGGCCAAATCCCACCAGGCACGAAGCCGAACACAGAAATCCTGGAGGTCCTCCACCCCCATCCTCATGAACTCCGGGGTCAGGGGGGGCTCGCCGAAAGCTTCGCGTGCAAGCTTCCAACTTTTGGTGTTGATCGTAATGTTACCGTGCAGCTTTTCCCGGAGCTCGGTAATAGTCAAGCCCGTTTCATTTAATTGCCGGTTACTCCCCCTAGGGAGGGGCTCGTCAGGAGGTAATGCGCGCTGCGCCTTCCGAAGCGTCTCTTCCTCGCTGCTGTATTCCTCAAGTAACCGCAACAATCTACACAGCTCCTTGCTGATCCAATCAATCCATTCCAGGATGACCTTTATGTCTGCCAACTGGGCCGTGTAGACGGCGAGCGCCGCTCCTCCTCGGAACTCCCTGATGGCATTCAACTGCTCGTCTTCTGCCGAACATCCCGCACTGATGTGGTAATCCAACAGGACGTCTACGTTCGCCGGATACTTTTGGGTGTGCACGGAATGGGCGTCCGCTCCCGGGAACAATCTTAGCCATGGCTTGTCCCCGTACTCCTGCCCCCCCTGGCCCACACAACCCCCCTGTACTGTAAGGTCGCGTATTAGAGGAGCTGTCCTCACACCGCACCGAACATGGGCATAGGTTGCAATACACTTATTCATTATGGACAATACTCGTATTCATTATAAAAACATATTATTCACATGTACATATTCAACTTTTATTCACATTGGTCTTAATCAATGATTACGGTTCGCTCGGTTTGCCTACTTCTTCAGCTTTACTCTACTACATTCCTGTCGATGGCACGACTTCCAGTGCATTTGCGCACAACCATGGGAACAATACACTGCTTGGTGACAGCCACCACACCGCTTCGCCCCTTGTTTACCACAATTCATGCAAAGACACTGGTGTGCTGACACCGAGCACTTCCCAAACCGATCCTTGTTTGCCTCGCGAACAGCGGCTGTTGTCAAGCACGCGGTCCAGCCGTTGGGGAGCTTCACTGGTGAATTGAAGTCTGTTGTGCCCAATGACAATGTGGACAACCCAATCTCCTGGTGACACCCCAAACGGTCGCGTGTCAGAGGAGCTGTCCTCACACCGCACCATAGATATTCCGTGTGCCCTACCCACATGCGCCCACGGTCAACCGCACCAACCAGAAACAACCACATAATTCACACCGGCCACACCCCCTTCTTATGGTCGCGTGTCAGAGGAGCTGTCCTCACACCGCACCATATATATTCGATTTGCCCAACCCACATGCGCCCACGGTCTGCCGCACCGACCCAAAACAAACACATACATCCTACCGGCCACACCCCCTTATTATGGTCGCGTGTCAGAGGAGCTGTCCTCACACCGCACCATACATATTCGGTGTGCCCTACCCACATGCGTCCACGGTCCACCGCACCGAACCGAAACAGCCACATACATCCTACCGACCGGCCACACCCCCTTATTATGGTCGCGTGTCAGAATAGGTGTCCTCGCACAGCACCATATACATTGCGTGTGCCCAACCCACATGCGCCCACGGTCCACCGCACCGACCCGAAACAGCCTCTTACATCCTACCGGCCACACCCCCTTCTTATGGTCGCGTGTCAGAGGAGCTGTCCTCACACCGCACCATACATATTCAGTGTGCCCTGTACGCGCATAGCACCACCTGAGAGACGACATACGCTCATTCAACAAGACGTTCTAAAATTTATTTCAAAAGTTGCTTACATCTAGGGGGCTGCGCCACGCCCTTCCCTAGCGCACTCGCTACTATCCATGCAGACTGCTTATTTTGGGCATTCGTACACCGCTTAGATGAGTTCACCGCAGACCACCACTATCTTAGCCACTATCGGGGTTCACAGTTCACATTGTCCCACTGCTGACACGAGGTCGCGAAGCTCGGGTATCTGATGCAAAAAACGGCCCAATATACCCCCGCGTGATCATACGGGCAGCGCAGCGTACGCTCAAAGTCTTGAACACATAACCGCCATATTCCCATAGCCCCGCCATATTCCTCCATTCCGACACAGCGATGGCCTTGCATTCGTGTCGGTGTGTCCGCTGCCAGTCTCCGCGCTGACACTCAGGTGAACAGTACACACGCAAAAGGCACCCTCCGCATTGACGGACGCCTTTCCCAATCAGGACACGGCGACATACGGAACAAGGCTCTTGTCTCTTCGGCAGGGATCTCGGGGGAATCGGTTGACAGTATTCCGCAAAGTGCGCATGGATGTAGATTATTGTTCTCCAACACTCGTGGCCGTGGGAGCACTGGCGCGGAAAACTGGTGGATTCGCTTTGCCCGCGGTTTTGAAAAGATGAAGCGTAGATACCTTCCGCTGCACGTATGCATACCACACGATTGGCATAGTCAGGTCTGCCGTATTTGGGATTTCTTTTAGTGGTACGCATCTGCCGAAATATGCACTCCGGCGCGAACTGTGATACATTGTATCCAGTGCATTTTATGAGAGGTTCGATAGGATTCTCAGGACACCATGCCTCCACCATGATATCTCCACGCGCAGGATCCCCTGTCGCGGCATACTTGTCTTGCACATACACGAACGCCATCCACGTCTCGCCCGGCCGGCCAGTGGTCACCCAGCTTTTCCTCCACCATCCGCGACGCAACTGACCTTCCACGACAACATTGCCTGATTGGAGCGACTCCACCCGCCATTGGACGACACGGTGGAACATGGTTCGCACGGCGGTAACCACCAGCGCCAAGAAAAGGGCACGCGAAGAAAACGGTCGTGGATCGTAGCGCAGTTCCGGGCACTTTAGCGAACCGAACATCGCACATGCATCGCTTTCGGGCTCCCATTGCCTTTGTGCAGTTTCCGGCACATCCAGGAGAAACATCTCTGCATTCCCTTGGGGACGTGCACCCTCCAACAGCGAGCCCCATGATGCATCCGGGCCGTACAGGCAATGCCCGTGAAACTTGAACTCAAAGGAGTACGATTCGGCTCCCTCCACATTTTGACGCATGCGGCGGACATAGCAGAACGCCCGACATCGGTACCGCAAAAATTCAGTCATGTCCACCCAAGAGTCAAGCGTCATGTACGCATTCGCACACGCGGATCGCAGCGGTTCGTGACCCAGACCGGTTAACGTGCCTGCAACCTAAAACACCGCACAATCGATTTTCAATACACTTTAATGCCAAAAGTATTACTCATCTGGAAGTTTTAGGTGCCTCCATAATGTACCGTTAATAATTGGAGCAATTAACGGACAAGTGGTGCGCGCTCACGTGAGGTCTACAAGTGTACCGGCGGGCACGGGCGGAATCCACTCAACGACAATGCCGTACCCTTGCAAATCGTCAAGCCTATACAGGCAGCACGGACTACCCCTTCGCCTAAATAGGTCTACATGAGTCCCGCCGCGCGAAAGTCTCAACACTAGAACCGTGCTGTGAACTCGTGCCGCATAAACCGTCAGGGTGTAGTTCACCAAATAACCCCAGTGACACCGGTGTTCGTCACACAAATAATTTTTTGTTGAGGAGTAATGCCCGCCTGGGTTGAACACCAACCCACAGAGTTGGCCATCTTGGCCACTGTTCCCTGCAAGGCCTGCGCACGGTACTTGCCGCTAGTTGCCGCAGCCAGAGACCAAATGAAACACTTGCCATCGCCAGGGACGCGTACAATATGCCATGTTCGGAGACAGCGCCCCTACAAAAACACGCAAGCAGTCATGACCAGGGAGGTTCACGGTGTTCACGTGCGCAGTGCAGGCATCCGTGACCAACAGGCAGGACAGGTGCGTTGCAATACAAGTATCAATCACGGAAAGCATCACGATCAAAGCACTGCACCGTATTTCGCGAGTACAAACAATACACCAATTCCCAAAGAAGCTCATTTTGGCTTTACACATAAAAAGTGTATAGAAATTGTATTACATATCTTGTTCTCCCTCACTATTCAAGAGTGTTATTAGCTGTTGCCAATGAGCTGTTGCCTCGTTATTAACACTATCACTATTCCATGTTGTCATAAAAGCTAGATGATCCTCAATGGTCCACCTCCACGGTGCCGGCGGTTTGCGGACCGTGCACTCCATCCTATGCCCAAACGGCGCTCTCCAATGCGCACGCTGACAGACTATGTCGCAATAGCGTACTTGCCGGCATGGGCACCGCCTCCTGGTTCCACGAGGCAGCCTGGTCTTGCACAACGAGCATCGGCCAATCCGAAGTGCGGTGGCACGCCAAGCTGAGAACGCCGCACACTTGGCGTTCACTGCATCCACTTGAACGCCAAGCTCCGCGTAGGTCAAGAGACGGCTGACAGGAAGGAGAGGGGAGTCTTCTGAAATGGAGGGGGCATCTGTAAGGTCTCGGTGAAGCTGCGTCCCAAAAAACGATTGGAAGACGTTGGTGAAGTGTAACCGAGGGTGACCCCACGGACCGTGAACAAGCACAACCTCCCCCCCCCAACCATGGCAACCGCTGCCGTCGAGGGGCGTGGCATATACACGAAGTCGCAGCAGGCCCCGTAGGCCGTAGGGATGTCCCAATTGGGGCACAGACCAGCCGCTCCGCGGCCACCCTGCAAACTCGAAAAAGTTGGCGGAGGGGTCAGCGGACACTCCCCGGCCTTCACGAATATAGCGTGATGAAGATGTTGATCACCAAAGACGTCCAGCAGCAAGCTTTGCGCGTGCAACGCAAAGGAGTCCGCCGAGCTCTCAGGCCATAACCCACGAGCAAGACGGCGTTGCTCAAGCGTCCAGATTTTCAATAGAGACCACCGCTCCAAGCCAACCTGGCTGCAATACGCGTGACGAGGTGTGGATGTTACCTGCGGCAAAAGGCATGGTACGTAGGTTTTCAGAAGTAAAAAAACCAACCATCTCCATCCAACTGGCTGGATCGCTGTGATTTATCGCATGCCAGGAAGGCAGCTTTGCAGCCGCAATGCAGGCATCAGGCGGGAACATATGAACATCATCCAATACCCTATACGAGGACATCGGCGACGAACCTACCTCTTAGGTTAGCATCCAATGGCGCTTATTGGTTTCCCGGACATCACTAACTTGCCATCGGTAGCCGCCTCGGAGGCCACAAAAAGACGGGCAAGGCTAGCGGCGGATGGCCGTTTCGCGGGCTCGCGGTGCACGCAGTCCATAACTGGGTTCCAGATTGCACGGCTGACATAGGTATTGCTCGACCGCTTCCCCAGGATGTCATGCACAGTCGCGCTGGTGGCATCATCATTAACTCTCTTCAGGGCGTCATGTGAATCTCGAATCAAGATGCGCACGAGGATCGGGGCAATCGCCCACATGTCGGTTGCAGGTGTCGGTCCTCCATTACTGTACTCCGGCGCATACACGGATCCAGGCTTCTGATGTGCATCGTCAGGCGTTCCGGAGGTCCATCGGTGCCTTCGGTAGTGGTCTTCAGGCAGCCCTTCCCTATGCTGCCGCCTTGATAGCCCGAAGTCGATGATGACCAAGCTGTCGGGCCTCGTCGGGGAAAGCACCATGTTTGTTGCCCGGACGTCCCCGTGGGAGATACCGGCTTTATGCAGCGCAGCAAAGCCTATCAAGATTCTGGCGCACAGGTCTCTCTTGAAGGTCATGGTAACAGCCACGGGCGGTTGTGCCAGGAAGGCGTCCAGGGAGATGCCGTGGTCCATGGAAAGTAAGAACGGTGCACATGCGGGACGTTCTCGTTCGCCAAGCTGCCGCAAACCGAAGTGGAGTATGGGCGACACGTACTGCGGAGCTGAATTCGCGGCGAGGGTCGTCATGTATAGTTCCCGAGCAAACTCGGAAAAGCGGGTTGACGCGCTTGGCCAGTGCTTTAGACTGAACTCTTTGTACACCAAAGGAACTGTGCCGTTGAGGGTGCACCCGACTCTGGTTGACGCGAAACCGCCGTCGCACTTTTTCGCCGGACCTAAAGGATTTGAGAACGTGACCATATTGTAGGAGACTTCACCCAAGTTGCAGTTCTGCGCCAGAGTGCGCGCGACATCCGGGCCGTAACGCCAGGCGGTTGTGCGTGGGTCTCGTGAGCTGGGACGACTGTTCACGGACGTGAGCTGGGAGTAGTACTCCGAGCAACCACCCACGAATATGGGAAGCGGTGCTTGTGGAAGGGGTTTCTTCTCCTCGACAGAAGCTTCAAGTGCACTATTTGCCCTTTCCAACTTCACTAGTTTTTTCTTAAGACGCTTGGACTTGTTGTTACGGCTGCGGGTTTTGCGTTTCTTGGTCTTGCAAAAGGTGCAGCAACCGCCCTCCTCTATCAGACCTAGTATTATATTTAATGATGTTACACACATACGACACGCCACAACCCACATGCGCCCACGGTCCGCCGTACCGGCCCGAAACAACCACATAACTCCTACCGGCCACACCCCCTGAATATGGTCGCGTGTCAGAGGAGCTGTCCTCACACCACACCAAATATATCCCGTGTGCCCTACCCACATGCGCCCACGGTCCACCGCACCAACTCGACACAACCACATACATCCTACCGGTCACACCCCCTTGTTATGGTCGCGTGTCAGAGGAGCTGTCCTCACACCGCACCATATATATTCAGTGTGCCCAACCCACATGCGCCCACGGTCCACCGCACCAACCCGAAACAGCCACATACATCCTACCGGCCACACAATTTTATTATGGTCGCGTGCCAGAGGAGCTGTCCTCACACCGCACCAAATATATTCCGTGTCCCCAACCCACATGCGCCCACGGTCCACCGCACCGACCCAAAACACACACACATACATGCTACCGGCCACACCCCCTTAATATGGTCGCGTGTCAGAGGATTTGTCCTCACACCGCACCATAGATATTCGGTGTGCCCAACCCACATGCGCCCACGGTCCACCGCACCGACCCGAAACAAACACACACTTCTACATCCTACCGGCCACACCCCCTTGTTATGGTCGCGTGTCAGAGGATTTGTCCTCACACCGCACCATAGATATTCGGTGTGCCCAACCACATGCGCCCACGGTCCACCGCACCGACCCAAAACAAACACACACATCTACATCCTACCGGCCACACCCCCTTGTTATGGTCGCGTGTCAGAGGATTTGTCCTCACACCGCACCATAGATATTCGGTGTGCCCAACCCACATGCGCCCACGGTCCACCGCACCGACCCGAAACAAACACATACATCCTACCGGCCACACCCCCTTAATATGGTCGCGTGCCAGAGGAGCTGTCCTCACACCGCACCATAGATATTCGGTGTGCCCAACCCAAATGCGCCCACGGTCCACCGCACCGACCCAAAACAAACACACCCATCAACATCCTACCGGCCACACCCCCTTGTTATGGTCGCGTGTCGGAGGATTTGTCCTCACACCGCACCATAGATATTCGGTGTGCCCAACCCACATGCGCCCACGGTCCACCGCACCGACCCGAAACAAACGCATACATCCTACCGGCCACACCCCCTTAATATGGTCGCGTGTCAGAGGAGCTGTCCTCACACCGCACCATATATATACGATTTGCCCAACCCACATGCGCCCACGGTCTGCCGCACCCACCCAAAACAAACACATACACCCTACCGGCCACACCCCCTTAATATGGTCGCGTGTCAGAGGAGTTGTCCTCACACCGCACCATACGTATTCAATGTGCCCTACCCATTTACGCCCACGGTCTGCCGCACCAACCCGAAACATCCTCGAAAATTCCAGCTACCACACCCCGTTTCAACCGAGCCACGGGTCCGGGGGCGCGCCTCGAGCCTTGCAAAACAAGGACACGCGCACGCCTCTCCTAACCCACCGGCTGGGATCCTCACCTACCCCGACCGAAAATGCAATGTAGCCACGGGTACAGGGGGCGCGCAGCGAGCCTTGAATCAGGCCACGCGCACGCCGCTCCCGACCCACCGGCACATCATCGGGGAAAAGAAAAACAACCATTTGTCATGTAACCTTACCGGCCGGTCGAAGCAGTACCCTCCCGAGCTGACCACCATGCAGACACCAACACAAGTGGAACACGCTTGTTGTACGCACGTCTCTTTTTAAGCAACCTCTGACGGCGGAACGTGTGACATAAATTAGGTTCAAGATATGCAAACGGTTTCAGGAAACGCAGAAAACTCACCGGCGGTTCTGCAGGCTCTTCAGGCGCGCCGCCTTCTTCACCCGCGGGCTCCTCGTTGACGTCCTCATTGAGGTCCAACGCGGCTGCTGCACCGGCTTGGCCAGCTTGGCCCACAACCTGCACACCCGATAACCCGACTGTGTGGGGGGAAAAAACAAACGCAAAACGTCGGTCTAAGACCATGCTGTTTCACAAAATTTTAACTGAAACTCGCACCGGTGGATCTCCCCCGTTCCCGCCGTTGGAGCGTCCCGCCGCAGCAAGGAGTCTTGCTGCGCGATTGCTACCAGACGTACGTGCGGGAGGAGAAGACGCCATGTTTATTATATATTCAAACTTCAAAATTTCTACTAGGGCGGAAAGGGAAGGTGGTCAAAAAACCTTCTCTTTCGAAAGAACGAATAAGCCCCGCCCGCCGCAGTTTAAACCCTCGCCCGATTTGAAATCGAGTGTTCCAAGTATTTATTATTTTACAGTATATATGTCACATGCGTGGGTATGATGACGATCGCGATTTTGATTGGACTACACCGCTGACAGGCTTTCCCCATTCACGACATTCCCTGACATATTTATAGTGCACGCGAGCCTTCGCGAATCAGGTTGCCACAAACTTTTATACCTCGACTGATTCAGTGTGTATAATTACTCATCGTCGACTGCCAGACAAATCTTTGGCCTTTAACAAACCCAGCCTCTTCGAGTCATATCTCCTAGCATCGCGCCAGTCATTCTGGGGCTCTCGCGTGAACCCTGGGGCATCCTGAAGCGGGCTTGGTGACATTCCTATGTCATCGGGTGTATAATTCTCCCGATTTATACCGACTTAAGCAAACTTAAGCAAACTTAAGCAAACTTAAGAAAACTTAAGCAAACTTAAGCAAACTTAAGCAAAAACCTTGTTCTAGTATATTAAACGTCACGGCCCGCACCCATACATCCCATCGGCCCGCATTCGACCCGGAGTGGTGAGCTACGGCCCCGGGCCGGCCCGCCACGGTAAGCAATATACCCTGATCAAAATTTGCTCCCGGAAAAATTAAAACCTTATAATATATACTAAGGGGATGTCACGCTCAGTGTTGGACGCGACGGCTATCGGACGCACTCTCTGCTGACCGTCCGATTGATGTAACGTATAAACGCACAGATGACAATCGTCTGATCCGCTCGGTCAACGCTTCCAAGGCTTGCATTTATGTTTTCGAAGCTCTGTTCTCAAATGTTCGCCCGTTTCTGTCGTCTGAAACAAGCGTAACTTTTGTCTGTTGTGCTGCATAACTTCTACGAAAATTTTATTTTACCTCATCTAGTTGATCTCGGATGTTATATTTACTGCCTCCAGCAGATACGTGCAAGTTATCAGATTTAGGGGCTCTGTAGATCTGCCACCATCTTCACGGAAAGCACATGTCCTACCCACTGATTTTTTCCGATCGTAGTGTGGTGCGATGTACATGTTGACCTGCGAGATAGTTATCGAATTCGTTCAGTGATAACATCACAAAACGGATGCGAGCCTTAACCTCTAGAAGTTGACAACTTGCCATAGCCACACATTTTTCCTAGAAGGCACCCAATTGTTTTTGGTCAATTTTTCGATGAAGCACCCAAATTCTATTGGCAATTTTGAGAAGGCACCCAAATGTTGATAAAAATTTTCTTGTCCATATTTAGCTATAAGCATGCGGGGAAGGCTCTGCGCGGAGGGTTTGAGGCTTGGAGGCGCCCAAGGCGGTGGGGCGGTGGCTAGGAGGGGCGGAGGCGCGGACGGGCGGAGGCGCGGACGGGCGGAGGCGCGGAATGATAGTTATGTGAAGATAACTAGAGGATGACGAGTTAATCCCCGAGTGTGGAGGGTGTGTGACGCGGTAAGATGAAATAACGCGGTGAGATGAAATAACGCGGTGAGATGAAATAATGCGGTGAGATGAAATAACGCGGTGAGATGAAATAATGCGGTGAGATAGCATAATAAGGTATTTAGATAGCAATTTGTACCTCACTTGCTGATTGCATATTACGGTAATAATATTCCTGATTTTAGCCTTAACGTTAAGACATTCAAGACAGTAGACACTGAAAGCCACGCAAACGCAGCCGTGGCATCGACCAGCCGACCACGCGATCGACGCGAGCTCTCCATGATATCGTCACGTCGATCGATGTGGCCACGCATGTCACCCAAATTTTCCCAGCGCCCCCCATATTTCCCAGAGACCCCCAGATTTTCCAAACGCCCCAGATTTTTCCTAAAATGCACCCAAAAATTTCAAAATTGTGAAATTTTTTAAAGCCAAAATAAGCACCCAAATTTTGAACAAAATTTTTCAAAATGTATGGCTGCCCCAATTGACAACACCTGAAAACTTGGGTGCGTTCAACTTCCGGACTCCTCGCATGACGCTCCGCAACCGCTAGTGCATGTCAACCCCTCAACCCCTCTGACCTTGAAGTCAAAAAATATAGCCGTTATGTTTTCGTTTGACTTGTTTAATTTGCACTCCGATATTGGACGGATCCGCTATCGGAATGCAAAGTACCGAGGTTCACCCCAAGTAGGTGGACCGCGGTCTAGTATGCCTTGCCCATAATTATGCGTGCTCCCCACCCGAATGCTGTGATGCGGTGCAGGAATGTTGTGAATGCAATAATGAAAGTTATGCAGGGCATCACTGCCCAGCCTATTCTGACTGCTAGAGTAGTCAGCGCAACTAGTACCCACCGATTTTTAAGGATCTACACGGTAAAAATAAGCTTCAAAGCTTGAAAAAGCGGCGTTCTTCCTGGAAAACATAGGACAACTTGGCAATGACCAAAGAGGCTATTATGAAAGCATTCCGTTGTGTTTTTTATTGTATGCTGTGAGATAACACAATATCCAGCGACATAAATTCCTGTTCTCTTTACGTTTTTCAATGAGGGAATAACACAATTTCTGAAACCTAGAACAAGCTTAAAACGATTATCCGTGAATCGGACGGTATCGAATCGAGCTTTCGGTGTTTCGTTGAAATGGACGGCAGAGCCAGAGTGCGTCCGATAGCCGCCGCGTTACACACTGAGATTGACATCCCCTTAGTTGTTAGTATATATTATATGCCCCTTGCTCGCGACTATTCACTATACACTACGGGTGCTCCACGGAAAATAAGGATCCCCGAAAATAAGAATTTTGTAGGATGTTGGGGCCGTCGGATGGTCCTTAACACTGGCTTAATAACCGAATTTCGAATATATGAACCGTCCATTTGCCCGATTTAATTACTCCGTCCAGCACCTTATATTCGGTGGAGCACCCGTATTGGCATATTCACGGGGAAGCTGACTTTCCCCACGGTATGGGGGGGGGTCAAGCTCCTCCTAGTTTCACCCCTTGCTCTGAGTGCACAGTGCAGTGCATGTGCCACCTGTCATCTTGTCATTTCTTCCCCACAGTCCGCGATAGACTAAAACCCAAACTTATGTGTTTTTATCTCATCTTAGTCCTCTATCCGAAGCCCGAACGTAGTCCAGTTTATATATATATATATATCTCCTCTTTCATGAGGTTATGGGCCTCTTCCACTCGAATTACGTTTTTGGCATTTGGTAGGTGGCTTTGATCACCCCGTCGCATCTCTAGCGACGTCGCGTCTCCAGCGACCGCATCTCTAGCGACCCCCGGACGAGCACTGAAAGCCCTCTCCACACCTGCCGTACTGGCAGGTGCGGCTAAGAATTGTCTCGCCATCCTACTCATACCGGGGAGAGATTTGGACTTGGCTTTCCAAAACTCACATACTTCACATATTTCTTGACAAGTGGCAAGGCAAGATATCTTTCAAACTCATCCTTTACCTCAACTTCCTCCATACCAGAACTAGCAGGAGCAGCTTCACACTCATCATCACTGCAATAAAACAGGTCATCAACACCATCCTCTGCCCGGTGAATTACAGGGAGAGCTAGTGATACAGCAGGAGTCCAAATTTCAACATCCTAGCTATCGAATCCAAAGTTCAACATCCCCTCCCCCAGGATCGGAATGGCCGATATTGATGTTCTGATATCTTATTATTCCGATCTGAGCAAGAAATGTATTGATCGATTCCGATAATAGCAAAATTATATCAATCGATTCCAATAATTCCGAAGACTTATCAATCCATTCCGATATGAGTAAAAAGTTATCGATCAATACTGATATTTTGATATCGTTAAAAAATATATCAATTGATACCGATATTCCGATTTATCGATATATCAGAATATCAGAGCATTATCGATACCTAGCCGTGCCCTACGGTCAGATAGCGTGATGGCGAAATTTATTTAAACATCACATGGCCGACGCGATGTTCGGAAATCAGATAGATTCGCATGTTCGGAATGCGAGCACCACAACGTCGGGTGTACATTCAATCGATGATTATCGGCCATACTTAAGGGACACTGCCATGTGCTTAGCTACCACCAGCCCTTCGATGCTAAATATTGACACTGCCGTCGCGACCAAGGGGCATATCATATAGGAACTATATTTTCCGGAACAATTAACTTTTGATTTCCCCCGTAACAATGAATTTTGGCTACGGGAAAGCATATGTAGGGTTTAGTGTTAGGTTTTAAAGGTGCTTGGCTACTGGATAAACCCCATTAACTCTCACTAAACCCTAAATATGCGTGTCCGTAGCCAAAATTCATTGTTACGGGGAAAATCAAAAGTTAATTGTTCCGGAAACAATCAAAATCAGGGTGTATTGCTTCTTTTTTTCTTTACGGCCCGCAACCGGCAATTCCACTGGCCCGCTTTCGGCCAATACGGCCAATCTCCAAAATTGCCCGAAATTTAAATTTTAAGTATGGTGATAATGCAAAAATCGCATAATTTTGCATAAATTTTGCTATTTTCATATTAAACGTCACGGCCCGCACCCATACATCCCATCGGCCCGCATTCGGCCCGGCGTGGTGAGCTACGGCCCCGGGCCGGCCCGCCA
>LGRX02005478.1:0-57104 GCA_001247695.2 Cymbomonas tetramitiformis
AGCAGTGTGGCTTCTTCGTTGCGGAAACGCGACGAAGATGTCATTTACGGTGACTTGAAAACATCGGGAAAACCTAAGAAACCTTCAGCACGAAGCGCTGGAAGGAAACACGCGACAACGATGCCTAGGAATGGGTCCCGTTTCGCTAAGAAGCCTGCAACTTATGCTCCAGCGACTGCGACGGAAGACGTTCAATTGATTTCAGTTTCAGAAACCAGTGATGCCCCTTCGCAATCAGTATGGGGTGCTAAACGTGCGCGTTCGGCGATAGGAGTACTCTGTCCGCAGACCCAGAAACTTTCAGACGTGTTTGATCCGTCGCCGACAGCTGCTCCGAAACGCAAGCTCAAGCCTTCATCGCTGCTCCAGCCGTGGCGCTTTCGCGAAAGGCACGCGTCTCTCGTCGCGCTAACTGGAAACGATATTATCGATCACTGCAAGCGTTATTTGAATACTGCATGCAAGGACGTGCAAACATAGTTCTTGGATGCGTTGCTGAACGATCCCAACACTGAGATGCAAGTTCCGCGGAAGGAGATGGATAAGTGTGCGGCGGTTTACAACGACCTGTTGCTGAGTTCCCGAAAGTATGAATTGCTTCGGCAACATCAACCTGAGTACGTTAGCTACGCCAAGCTCGCGAAATATATGCAAGCAACGATCTTGAGCTGGTTGAACTGAAGAGAAAGGATGGAACGCTTACGGCGCATGGGCTGTGAGATACATTTAGAGGGACATTATTATTCCTGAGTTGGAAGCACTCCGACTCGAAGGCGTGGATATCACAGACCTCGAGAACAAGTTTAGTTCGGATAACTTTGGTAGCACTGGTTTTAATCTTGATACCAAAATCCCGAACGAGCAGGTGTTATTATATATTTTACGGCCGGGTGAGAAAACAAACTCAATCCTGCGATGCCGCCCAGTTGCCTTCGCTCACAACCAGGCCGAAGACTCCGAACTTACTCGGATATTATTCGAACATATTGATCCTCAACTTCCTAGACCAGAAGAGACCGTGACCGTAACCGATCCAACCACGGGAGCGACCGTCGTTTTTACCCTAACGGACTTTTTAGCTGCTGACAATTCATTCGCGAACTACATGTATGCTATAGACGGGCCGAGAGGAACATGGGGATGCATACACGGGATATTCTGTCGGTTCGGTGCGGAAAATACTGACGGGCATAACTGTAAACCTATGACGAATCCTGAGCCGTCGCAAAAAGTTCGGCAAGAAAATGCATAATCGATCTAAATGGAGGTTTTATGATGTTTGGAGAGTTACTAGGCCTTATTAGGGCAATAATAAGACCCCGTGAGGAAAAAAATTTGGTTTTTTTTTTTTTGGTGCTCGCCGGGGGGCAAAAACGCTGTTTTCGGGCCATTTTGAGTGGGCGGGGGCTAGAGGATTTCAGTTAGGTGACCAAATCGCGCGTTTGAAGTTCGTGGGACCTTTCAAGGACCATCACGGGCAACTTAGTGGAAGAAATGATGAGAATATTTTTTTTGGGTGCTCGCCGGGGGCCAAAATGGCTGTTTCTGGGGCCTGAGCGGACCATTTTGCGTGCGCGGGGGCTAGAGGATTTCAGTTAGGTGACCAAATCACGCGTTTGAAGTTCGTGGGACCTTTCAAGGACCATCACGAACTACTTAGTGGAAGAAATGATGAGAAAATTTTATTTGGGTGCTCGCCGGGGGCGAAAATGGCTGTTTCTGGGGCCTGGACAGGCCATTTTGAGTGCGCTGGTGCTAGAGGAATCGGATATAAGATCGGGATCGCGTGTTTGAAGTTCGTGGGATCTTTTGGGGACCCTCACTAAACACTTTGTCGAAGAAATAATGAGAAAATTTTATTTGGGTGCTCGCCGGGGGCGAAAATGGCTGTTTCTGGGGCCTGGACAGGCCATTTTGAGTGCGCGGGTGCTAGAGGAATTGGATATAAGATCGGGATCGCGTGTTTGAAGTTCGTGGGATCTTTTGGGGACCCTCACTAAACACTTTGTCGAAGAAATAATGAGAAAATTTTATTTGGGTGCTCGCCGGGGGCGAAAATGGCTGTTTCCGGGGCCGGGACAGGCCATTTTCAGTGCGCGGGTGCTAGAGGAATTGGATATAAGATCGGGATCGCGTGTTTGAAGTTCGTGGGATCTTTTGGGGACCCTCACTAAACACTTTGTCGAAGAAATAATGAGAAAATTTTATTTGGGTGCTCGCCGGGGGCGAAAATGGCTCTTTCTGGGGCCTGGACAGGCCATTTTCAGTGCGCGGGTGCTAGAGGGAATTATTCATAATAACATCGGAATCAAGTGTGTGCACGTTCGAACCGTGGTGTTCGGCAATTATAACATGTAGAAAGTTATCAACATGCCACAATATATTGCAAGAATGAATGCAAGCATGAAAGCACACCATGCATGCATGCAACCATGTGCATGCATATTGCAAGCATGAAAGCACACCAACACTAGCAATACTCTAAAATAACATTAACAATACGTAACAAACACATTATGTCCTACCTACCGCCGCCCAAAGTGTGGCCCCAACACATTGCAAAACTCATCAAAATTCAGGCTCGCATGGCTTAGATTAGGCTGGCCACCTCCTTGGTTGCCGCCCAGCATAGCAGCACGCAACATTTGCACCTGGTTCACCAGACATGGTGACGGACATGGTTGGCTCCACCCCGTGCGGTTGCGCCTGCAACATCAGGCTGTTCATGCTTCCCCCCAGAAAGGGGCTCGCATATTGCTGTCCAAGCCCCAATCCTTGCAACTGCGCAAGCTGAACCAGAGGGTTGTTGCCAGCCGGTCCCTGAGAAAAAAAAGGGGTTCCCAGTCGGATACCACGCCACCGGCATCGGAGCCACGCCAAAGCCCATACCAGCCACGGGAGGCTCAGACGCTACCGGCGGCGCAGTATCGGCAGCAATCGGCGGCGGTGTCTCGGCAGCAACCGTCGGCGCGGATTCGGCAGCAATCGTCGCCGCGGATTCGGCGGGTTTCGCATGGGCGACGACAGGTGGTTCGGGTTCAGGCTGTGTTTCTAGCTCTGCCAACTCTCGCTTCAGTTTAGCAAGTTGCAGCTTTGCTTTCACGTCAGCGATCTCCCGCAGTATTTCCTGACTTGGTGTCACGACCTCCGCCTGTGACACCAGTTCCATCAGGCCTGCCGCCCCCTCCTCCCTGCCGACGCTCACCCCGTCCACCGACCTGGTTTCCTCCGATGGCGTGCCTTGCCACAGATTCAGGGGCTCCAACGGAGAAAACATATCCTCCTCCCACCCTGCCTCCTCCGTAGCAGTAGCAATGGGTGTTGGCAAGGTCTCTTGCGACCCCACCGGAACCCCACGGGGACCAACCTGCCGCTTGGATCTGGTTCTCGTGGTAGTTGCCGCTGCCTCATCCGCACTCCTCTTCGTCCCTGCCACCTTCCCTGCCTTGGCCTTCTTCCCTGCCTTCTGAGCAGCAGCAGCAGCTGCTGCCTCCTTCGCTGCCTTCTCAGCAGCAGCTGCTGTTGCCTTCTTCTGAGCAGCCGCCGCTGCTGCCTTTGCCTCCGCTGCTGCCTTTGCCTTCGCCTGCTGCTCTGCCTTCTTCGCTGCAACCTTGGCTGCCTCCGCTGCTGCTTTCTTGCTCGCTGCAGCCTTCTTTGTGGCTGCCTCCTTCGCCGCCGCCTGCTGCCTCGCCACCTCCTCCCGCTTTCTGGCCGCATTCTTGGCCTCCGCCGCTGCACCCGTTTTCGGGACAGCATCCGCTGGCCCCCCATACACCGGCTTCAGCTCACCAGCCAGAAAGTCTTCTTCTTTCTTCCAGTGGTGATTGAAGCTGGCGACCTGCTCAAAAGTGCCCGCCTTGTGCGCCTCCTGAAAGCACTTGCAGGCTTCCAGCAGAAGATCAGCAGCCTCCTTCCTTGCCTCCTCCTCGATCATAATTTGCAACCTTTTTCCGCCTTTAGCCGTGAGGCTGCTCACTCGGAACAGCACCAAACGACGCTTTCCTGACTCCGCCCCCTCCAGACTCCACGGCCCATACACCCAGCAACCCACCCCGTTCTGCGGTTTCCCAGGTTTCACCGCGGGGCCCGCAATCCAGCACTTGCTCGGGTGCTTCTCGTGCGTCACCACCCTCCCAAACGCCATATCCCCCCGAAGACTATTCCGCAGGCTCACCTTCTCGTGGAGGGTCCAGGCGATCGTGGGAGAATTACAATTTATCGCCACGCAGTAGTTAATCTCCTCATACAAAGCTCTAAAATAATATTTTGTCATCGGCGGATTAGGCAGCAGCTGTCGTGAGTCCAAGGCCTGTATCCGCGAGAGCGGACCGGACAAGGCCCGTACCGGAAACGTCACGTTCTCCGGCGGGTTCGCTCCCACCAAGTCGATGTAAAAGTGTACGGACCAGCGCGGCCACCCCGTGTGCTTGAACTCCGCCCCGCAATGCACCAACCTCCCATGAAACACCACCACACTCCTCGCATTCAAGAAGAGTGTTACCCCCGCCAACCCCCTGCCCTCATGGGATTCCCCCACCTTCACCTTGTGCGACCCAGGGTACACCACAAACTGATACTCCTCCGTGTACACCGTGAGCACTCCGTACTCCCCCTCGTCGTAGTGCCTCCCTTGCCGCTCCGCTCCGCAGTGCGTCATAAGGCATGTCCGTGCCATCATTCCAGAGCGCATTTCTAAGTCCCTGCTATCCACCTCCCCCAGCTTTCCCAGCACATCCCCCCCCAACGCCTCCAACCGATTCATCAACCCTGTCTTCTCCTCCACGTCGACAATGAACCGGTGATCGTCCGGTGTCGAGTGAACCTTCACCCCTTTCTCCTTGCACTCCATGAAGTTCTGCCGCACTTTTTTCGTCTGGTACCCTTTGTGAAACTCCTCGTGCAGGCTGTCCAGGTCCGCTTCATCTTGCATATAAGCGACGAAATAGCCGGCTCTTTCCAGCTGCGCTTGCCAATCAGGAGGGTACAGCAGGGAAGGCTGTACCCTCGAAGCAGGATCCTCCTCCCCAGGCTCATCTGCAGGTCCTGCCTTCATCGCCTCCCCTGCTGGCACCTGTGCAGCCTCCCCTCCTGCTGCCGCGATCGCCTCCCCTGCTGCCTGCACAGGTGCTGGCTCCTGTGCAGCCTCCCCTCCTGCTGCCGCGATCGCCTCCCCTGCTGCCTGCACAGGTGCTGGCACCTGTGCAGCCTCCCCTCCTGCTGCCGCGATCGCCTCCCCTGCTGCCTGCACAGGTGCTGGCTCCTGTGCAGCCTCCCCTCCTGCTGCCGCGATCGCCTCCCCTGCTGCCTGCACAGGTGCTGGCTCCTGTGCAGCCTCCCCTCCTGCTGCCGCGATCGCCTCCCCTGCTGCCTGCACAGGTGCTGGCTCCTGTGCAGCCTCCCCTCCTGCTGCCGCGATCGCCTCCCCTGCTGCCTGCACAGGTGCTGGCTCCTGTGCAGCCTCCCCTCCTGCTGCCGCGATCGCCTCCCCTGCTGCCTGCTGTGCTGGCACCTGTGCAGCCTCCCCTCCTGCTGCCGCATGCGCCTCCCCTGCTGCCTGCACAGGTGCTGGCACCTGTGCAGCCTCCCCTCCTGCTGCCGCATGCGCCTCCCCTGCTGCCTGCTGTGCTGCCTCCTGTGCTTCCTCCTCTGACGCCTCCCCTTCTCCTATCAAAAGGCATGAAAAGGAAATAGGTTTGGGGACCGCTCCTGCCTCCGCTGCCTCCCCTCCTGCTGCCACGATCGCCTCCCCTGCCGCCTGCTGTGCAGCCTCCCCTCCTGCTGCCGCGATCGCCTCCCCTGCTGCCTCCTGTGCTGGCAAGGCCAATGAGCCGGAGGGCTGCTTGTCAAAAAACGCAGGTTCAGTTTTGTACAGCCCGTGAAACGGGCCTTTACAGTTGGACCGATGGCAAAAAGCTATATCGTCCATGTCCACCCCGAGGCCAACCGCGCAACGGCCGTGAAACCCGCGTTTACAAATTCTGCATGCGTGGCCCACAGGAGCGCCCTGCGCTGCACCCTTCCCGCAAAACAGGCAGTGCTCGCGGGTAATGTCCCCGCAGCGCTTGCATTCCCCTTTGTACTTAGGAGATTCCGTGCCGCAACCCCTGTGAAAAAAGCCCTGGCATAGAGTGCACTTCGTCGCCTGCACTTCGACCAGTGGTGCCTTTCCAATGTGCGGGCAATCCGGCACCACGCATCCTAGGCGAGGGGGGAACAGAGATTGCCTGCTCCGCCTGGGTTGCGCTTCCGCGCCGGAGGCTATTGAAAACGCTTGACTTCCACGACTGGCCATTTTTTTCTCGATAAGTATTGAGAGTATAAGTATATAGAAGATTTTAGTAACTAGGTGTTACTAAACAAACTGAGAAACTTGTGAGCACTTTCGCCAAACCGTACTGTAACTAACTTGCAAAGCTTTGAAAATGCGCATGCGCTTCACCGGCCGCGAGATCAGGCCAGTCACAGGGAGACTTTGATCTCGCGGCCGGTGACATCTTCTTGCGCAATTATACCATAATCTGATGTGTACAAAGAAAAATTTCACCGGCCGCGAGATCGGTCCAGTCACATCGGAGCTTAGATCTCGCGGCCGGTGACATCTTCTGCGAAATTATACACAATCTGATGTGTAAGAAGAAAAATTTCACCGGCCGCGAGATCGATCCAGTCACAGGGAGACTTTGATCTCGCGGCCGGTGACATCTTCTTGCGCAATTATACCATAATCTGATGTGTACACCGAAAAGTTTCACCGGCCGCGAGATCAGTCCAGTCACATCGGAGCTTAGATCTCGCGGCCGGTGATGCGTGTATGCGTGAACTAGACCTGAACGGGCATAACACCGGACGCGAAAGTGCAAACTCGAAAGACTTAAACTCTCAAGTATCATGAAGTGCGACTATTGCAATAGGAGAGCAAGAGTGCACGTATGGTTTGGACCTGATTGCTATTTTTACGATATTACCGACTACCAGTACGCGCTCGCTTGTCTACCTTGCGCTTGGGATGTCTTGATGGAAGCAGAGGGCCTGGACGATTATAGGGGGGTGAATTGGGAACTGCTTTTTTAAAAACAAAGTCAGAGAGAGTACAGCAGCGGACCGCCCTACTACTGCAGTATGGAACTGATTTAGACTTTAAGGGGGGAACTAATTGCATAGGTTCCCACCTGTGGCTTTGGCCACACCCAACAGCTAGCGGGGACAATGTCTTCTCTTCGAGTGTTAGTTGACTTACTGCCGTTGTTGCAAAGCCTTGGCAAAGAGGCGCACGATTTCCCTGAGGTGTACCCGGTGGATGCAGCAGATGTAGAGCGTGGCATGGAACTTGCTTCACGCATCACAGCCTTCGCTAAGTACTGGTTGGATGTGGCGCCCCCTGTGGCGCCCGCTGTGGCGCCCCCTGTGGCGCCCGCTGTGGCGCACCCTGTGGCGCCCGCTGTGGCGCACGCTGTGGCGCCCGCTGTGGCATCCCCTAGACCGCCCGCTGTGGAATCGCGTATAGCGTCGCCTGCAGTTGGGACGACGCCAGTATCCACTGTTGCGAAACGGCGCGCTGCAGCAAGGCGACGTCAGGCGGACTCTCGCGCGAGGAAGCGTTTGCGAGTGGATATCCCTGATCGGGTCCCTGAAGAGGGGGGATCGGGCGCTACCGCTGCTATCGGTATCCCGCGGGGAAGCAAAAGTCACTGGAACAAGAAGCTGCAGGGGGTATTTCAGAACGCGCGTGACGATTTGATACCAGGAGCGCTCGCGAACTATGTGCAAACGTTGGACAGCGGCATTCAAACTGCGGTGCGTGGTGGCATGCGTGCACCAGAGGATCGCGTGGGTATGGGCATAGTGAGCAGCTTACGTGCGGCCTTCGCCTCCCTCGCAAGCAGCCGCTGCAAACTAGACCGCGACATTCAACTGGCAGGAGCAGCGATGGCGTTTGGGGAGGGGCGTCAGAAACAGTGCAAGAGGTCGCCGGAGTTTTAGGCATAAAAGTCGGTGTGGTAACCACAGGGCAGTTAGGGCACCGGAACTTGCAAGCTGGTATGGGCCTTGAGCTGGCAGCAAGGCGAGGAAGCGGGCTGCTGAAGGGCTTGGTGACTGAAGTGAAGAAGAAGGCAAAGGACGCCCTGAACGCCGAAGTGTTGCAGAAAATAAGGGACTTCTGGCTCAGCCCAGGGATAACGCGGGTGTCCACCTGCAAAAGGGATGTCATACAGGTTCGACGTGAAGACGGGAGAGTTGAAAAGGCCTCAAAGCAGTGGCTGGAGATGACGCAGCTGGAGGTGTTCAGAAGGTTCAAGAAGAAGGAACCTGATGTGAAGGTGGGCTTGAGGACTTTCGAGCAGAAGAAGCCGAAGGAAGTGCGCAGGCTTACCCGGAGGGACACGATATCCTGCTGCTGCAGATATCACGAGGACTTCCGGTTGGCATTGACAGCATACAACCGTGCGCACGAGGTATTGCACTCTAAGTGCGAGTGCGAGGATAGGACGTGTTGCCCTCTGCTAGGGGGGCAGAGGGCAGTTCTATCCAATCGAAAGCCGACAGAGGCGTTCCCGGACAAGGTCTGCGGGCGGTGCGAGGTTGGCTCGTCGACGTCAAAGTTTGTAGCGTCGTTGTTGTGCCCGAAGCCAACGGGGGCAGACGGAGAGCCTGCGGAGTTTCACGCTATGCCTTGCTTGGATGGGTCGTGCGAGGATTGCGGGGGGTTGCGAAACCTGAAGCTGTGCGAGGCGGAGATAGGAAAGGCCGGTCAGCAGGTTGAGTGGAGTACCTACGAGAGCGCGGTGGTGGGAACCGACGACGACGGGAAGAACAAACACCGAGTACAGTTTGTGCAGAAGAAGACTCCGGTAGGGGAGCTCGTGTCCAAGTTACAAGGGTGTATGCTGGGGCATGTACCGGGGGAGTCCAAGAAGTGTTCGTGCGCGGGCAAGTTCGTGCGGAAGGATGCAGATGGGGACTGGGCGGTGAAAGAACTAGCCGGGGTGAGTGGGCAAACCTGTCCATTTTTAAAGCCATATCCATACCATTGCTTTATGGCCCAACACACGATGAACATGTTCAACAAGTGCAAGGAGAATTTGCCCTTGGGCCATTGCCTCCTTCTTTTCGACTTCAGCGAGAACCATGCATTGAACATTCCACGGGCAATCCAATCCTTGCATTGGATTGTGAAGCAGGCCTCGCTACTATGCTGCGTGCTATGGCGGCATGCGGTAAAGGAGGTGGACGGGGTGGAGTCCACGGAGGAGAATCCCATCATTGTGAAGGATTACCTGTACTTTATGGGCAACGACATGCCCCATAGCCACCGTGCCATCCAGCACATGCGTAAACTCATCGTCAAGGAGTACTTTCAGAAAAGAGGTTTGCCCCTCCCAAAATTCATTCACGAGTGGGCGGATGGGAGTGCGGCGCAGAACAAATGCGGCACGGCCTTTGCGGATGTGGTGGAGAGCGGGCGCCCGATGGATTGGGTACGAGGGCTTGGCATACCGTGCCAACGGAACTTTTTTGAGACATCCCACGCACGAGGCGAGCAAGATGCAATGGGAGTTGCGGTGAAGCATGAGGCTAGTTTGGCGGTAATGGCAACAACGGATAAGTGGTATGGAAAGATATTGAATGCAAGGGATTTGTATGAATTCTGCCTGGAGAGATTGCAGTTTGCGAAGGACCAAGGATCCAACCGGCGCTCGGCATTTGGGCAGCGGTTCTTCTTTTTGGTGGAGGATGGCGATGTCGACGAGTCGGGCCAGGGCTTCAAGACGGTGGATGGCACTTTGGCGTTGCACTCGGTGCGGGCGGGAGTTGGCCTAATGGTTGGCTTGAAGCGTGATCGTCCATGTTATTGCGATTATTGCTACGCACAATGTGAGCACCCGCAACCGGATAGTGAAGGGTGCCATTATAAGAGTCATGTGGATGAATGGGTGCCTTTCACGATGGTGGCGGAGGCGGTAGGGGAAGAGCGGCGAACGAGGATGCGTGCAGCGGAGCAGGCGCACGACGTGGCGCAAGTGGAGGTTTCACGAGGAAGCATCTTTGCACGCTCATCGGGGGGAGATGAGAACCACCAATATTATTTGGTGAAGGCGCTAGGTGGAGTGCATCAAGTGCTAGACGCGGACGGCATCAAAGACGACTACTACACACAGGGTGTGGGGGGGAGTGCAGGGGCAGGAGTGCATGCTACCCCTGGCGAGTTCGTTGTTGAAGGCAGATTTTTGGAATGGAGGGATGAAAGCACATGCACGGAGTACTTTGTAGACAATAGCAGAAAATGTTTGACGTACTCACATCATATAGTGTGTGTGGAAGTGGCTCTGAGGAAGCGCAAAGTAGGCAGGCAGGACTACTTGATAGTACCGGAGGCGGAGCATCAACGTATCCTAGCTGCACTTGTGTAACTTAATCTTTGATGGGTTATAATGGTCCAATATGCTTGCAATCATAATGCGAAACCCCATAGGAATGCAACGGACATGGGTTGCTTGCAAATTCGATGTTATCGTTGACCTACATGTAGCACAAACCCTGAAACCCTGAAAATGGCCTGCTCAGGCCCCAGAAACGGCCATTTTGGCCCCCGGCGAGCACCCAAATTAAAATTTCTCATCATTTCTTCCACTAAGTAGTTCGTGATGGTCCTTGAAAGGTCCCACGAACTTCAAACGCGCGATTCGGATACCTAACTGAAATCCTCTAGCCCCGCGCACGCAAAATGGCCTGCTCAGGCCCCAGAAACGGCCATTTTGGCCCCCGGCGAGCACCCAAATTAAAATTTCTCATCATTTCTTCCACTAAGTAGTTCGTGATGGTCCTTGAAAGGTCCCACGAACTTCAAACGCGCGATTCGGATACCTAACTGAAATCCTACTAGCCCCGCGCACGCAAAATGGCCCGCTGTCCAGCCCCAGAAACAGCCATTTTGGCCCCCGGCGAGCACCCAAATTAAAATTTCTCATCATTTCTTCCACTAAGTAGTTCGTGATGGTCCTTGAAAGGTCCCACGAACTTCAAACGCGCGATTCGGATACCTAACTGAAATCCTCTAGCCCCGCGCACGCAAAATGGCCTGCTCAGGCCCCAGAAACGGCCATTTTGGCCCCCGGCGAGCACCCCAAACAAAAATTTCTCATCATTTCTTCCACTAAGTGACCCGTGATGGTCCTTGGAAGGTCCCACGAAGTTCAAACACGCGATTCGGACACCGACGGGAAATCCTCTAGCTCCCGCGCACTCAAAATGGCCTTTTCAGGCCAAAAACCATCGATTTTGGCCGCCGGCGAGCCGGAAAATATTTTTTTTGAAAAAAAAAATTCACTCCGAGTCTTACAATTGACCTTAAAAGGTCACACAACTCCAAAAAGTTGCAAATGTTGCATTATGCATGTGACCACTTTGTGACACTCGAACTTTTTGCGACGGCTCTCCTGCACATACATCACCGTACTCTGGAGAGGATGAAGGAACTGGGCAGGATAAATATGCTTTTTCACGACGACATGACCTTGCCAGATCTGAAACAAAAGTGGGAAGAAAACAATACCGTACTGGAAGGTATTTTTCGAAGTGCGGCTATGCCCGTGCCCAGCTTGGGAGGAAACAGAGGGGGTTCGGTCAGAAAGGTGGCACCTCTCGTGGCACTGGTCAACAAGGCATGCAGAAACCAACGGGGTCTGCCCGTGACAAAGACCCCTCCGACAAGATCGCCCATGGACTCGTGCCACTGGTTTATCAACATCGCCAAAACCTGGAGAGCTTATCTCGAGCTTCTGGCAAAGCAGATATCAGTGAACGTGTGCAAGGAGGTGGACGAAAAAATACTAGGAATGAAAAGACCCATGATGGATTGGGGTGCAAGAGAAGCAAAAATAATGATCCGGGATAAGGCAGAACAGACTTCTGATACTTTGCTGAAATCTGTATAGGCAGCCCTGACTCGGAGTCCCGGTCAGGCCCCTATGACAGATCCCTAGGACCAACACTGGACTGCTGATTGATCTGTAGGTTCGTACTGTGACACACGCGGTGTCACAGGTAGGCTAGACTCCGAGACCGTCCGAGACCGTTCCGGGTATATCTAGCTTAGGGTTTATTTATCTTACACAGTTTATCCACACGAGTACGGGACTTTCTGATATCTAGTGTACTTGGATATTCCGGTAGGTCGTGGCCCCATCCACGTTTTCATTCCACTTGCTATCTTGACCATGAATGGCTAAGCAGCCGCTTTAAGAGGTGGTGCGCACTTGCGCGTTTGGGTGCGACTAGGATTTGGGACATGGCTTTACGGTAGACGTCTTTTTTGCGGCTGCGAGTCATGGGCACCGCGCGTTGCTATTGCTCGGTTTTGGCAATGTTCATTTACGTTATCTACCTGCCCTGATCCCGCTGGTTCACGTATTTTGGGCTGGTGCTCCGGACACCTTCGACCACACCGACATTTGCAAGTGCCCCACGCTCTTTTCGCCGCTCCGCACGTTCTGCCGTTACGTCTTCACTCCGTTTCCGCCACAACACCCAAACGTGCTACCGCGCATCATCTTTTCTCTGGCTTTCTAAAAGTATGGCGACATCTACACGAGCTCGCAAACGCCTATTGAGGGACTCCGATTTGGACGCCTCAATACGGCTTTTGGATGCGGTTCGGGACACTCCGACCGCTAGCACCCCACCTGTGGTGCCCCCTGCTGCTTCCAGCAACTCCGACACCGCTGTCGCGTTGCGGACCCTACAAATTATTGGCCTTTTTACACGCGTGGAAAACCGTCCGTCCGACGCGTGGACAGCGTACGGACACCCTATGGACGCTTTTTTTGCTAAATCCACACGTGTGAAATTGTCTAATTTGTAAAAGTGATGTTCATACGGTGTCCATACGATAAATCCACACGTCGTCCGTACGTGCGCATCCGTGTGGACGACGTATGCTAGTTTACCTGATTTTATTACGCGTGTGGACGCTCCGACCGTATGGACAGGTGCCGTCCATACGCATGAACCACTGGAAAATGTTGTCCACACGTGCGGACTGCGAGAAATGCCGCTTCTACCCCTCCTCGGCCATATGGACACCATGGGGACGTGTCCCTGGACCGTACCCACGCGTACGGACGACGTGTGGACGGGCGTATGGACAGTGTGAGGCCCGTGCCGTGCCACTCTTTTGCGCTTGTCCGCACGTGTGGACAGCCATTGCACCCGGGCCTGGGTGTACCCGAGCACTGCTTGCCCCCTCCTCAGCCATGTGGACACCATGTGGACGTGTCCCTGGACGTACTGATGCGTACGGACGACGTGTGGACGGGCGTATGGACAGTGTGAGGCCCGTGCCGTGCCACTCGTTTGCGCTTGTCCGCACGTGTGGACACCCATTGCACCCAGACCTGGGTGTACCCGAGCATTTCCTTCCCCTTCATCAGCCACATGGACACCATGGGGACGTGTCCCTGGACCGTACCCACGCGTACGGACGACGTGTGGACGGGCGTATGGACAGTGTGAGGCCCGTGCCGTGCCACTCGTTTGCGCTTGTCCGCACGTGTGGACAGCCATTGCACCCAGGCCTGGGTGTACCCGAGCATTTCCTTCCCCTTCATCAGCCACATGGACACCATGGGGGCGTGTCCCTGGGTCGTACCGCCGCGTACGAACGACGTGTGGACGGGCGTATGGACAGTGTGAGGCCCGTGCCGTGCCACTCGTTTGCGCTTGTCCGCACGTGTGGACAGCCATTGCACCCGGGCCTGGGTGTGCCCGAGCGTTGCTTGCCCCTTCATCAGCCATATATGGGCACCATGGGGGCGTGTCAACGAACGAACTCATGCGTACGGACGACGTGTGGACAGACGTATGGACGATCGGAATTCGCCAATCCATACGTATGGACGTCAAAATTGAAGTTTGTTGAAACACGCGTGTGGACACATACATCCGCGCGTGTGGATAAGGGTTTACCCGTATGGATTAGCGGAATCATGCGTGTGAATACAGGTGTCCGCGCACATACGGTTTATTTACATATATAATACATCGTGTATCATCCGCAATCATCTGAATCAGATGAACTACTACGGTCATCCTCGCTACTACTGTTATCATCGATTTCACGGAAGAAATCCGCCTTGCGATCCAACACAACTTGCAAGCAATCAGTTCGTCGTCGAATGGCCAAAGGGACAACATTTCCTTTGTACCGGGCAAGCCAAGCCGGCATGAAAGGAACATCCTGAATTACCACTTGATTCTCAATGCTGTTTGCGCGAACGAATGGCTGAGACACGTCCCATGGCATGTCTTTGCGCAGGTAAATGTTCTTGCTGATATCGTCCGCAAGCGCAGCCGCCTTTGGGTACCAACGGGCCTTCAACAGAAAGATCTCGTGACCGGGAAGATCAAGCTTGACGATCTTCATGATTTCCCCATACCTATCTTCAACGTCATCGTCCGGTATCTCGCCTGTAAGAAGTTGAGCTGGAGTTGGCACTCCCGGACTTCGAAAGATGCTCTTGAAATACCGTTGACAACTCTTCAAACCAATGTCGCTGTCGTGCACTCGAAAATCTTCACGCCCAATCTTGATGCTAGGATACTCCGTCCACGGGGCGATCCCGGCCAAGGCGAAGGTCTGCTCCTCCTCGGTGAAAGGCTGAATCTGCAAAGTTCTTGGGCACCTTCTCCACGTGTCTGGTTGTAGAAACACCGGAACCACGTCATTCGTCATCGGCCTTCGACGACCCGCCCGTCGGTTGCGACGATTCCGTTGTCCAACGTTCCTGCATTCGCAAGTACACACGGGTGGACTCAATGTTCCGTACGTTGTCATACGGTGGCCGTACGCCGTCCGTACGCCGTCCACGTGGCGTTCGCACAATTTACAGACATGCACATAAGTTGGTACCTGTTGAATGAGTCGAGTGTGTCGTCGAACTTTTTGCACAGAGTGTCGTACTCGGGGAACTCGGTACGAAGGTAGACTTGAATCTTTTCTCTGTCATCTGTTGCGATTGACGCCGCGCAAGCGAATTAGTTGTCTCATAAGAAGACTGAAGAGAAGAAAAAAAACGGACAATAATGAAAACCCATCCGTACGTACGGACAGGTGTTCCACACATGTGGACGACGTCGTCCGCACGGTGGGCTCTTCGTCCACGCGCTTGGACAGGTGGTATTGACCAAACGGACAATAGTAAAGTACCGTCCGTGCGTATGAATCGCTGGCCACACGTGTGAACGACTTCGTGCACACGTACTTAAAAAGCATCCACACGCATGGAAAGACTAACATGCATGGCACACATGATACTTAGGGATGTGCTCACCAGCGGTTGGCCGCACAGTGCTTGATTTCGTTGTAAAGATGTTCTGCTTTGCAGGAGGTCGATACTGGGGAGCTCGACCACTTCGATGCATTCGCTTGATGCCAGCAACCATGGAAACCGTTCGCCGCAACTCCAGTCCTTTCATCATGCTGGCGACGGGTTGTGAGCGGGTCTTGATGGACAGCTTCAACAACCCGAAATAGTCTTCGAAGACATACATCCAGATTTCCCGTGCAGGGCCGTTGTCCTTCAGCTGGTCGACAATGTGCACGAGAAGATGCGACATAATCACCAACGCCTCAGGGGAGTTGTTCCGCTCCATCTCATCTCTCAACTGCATGACTCGGCTCTGCAGCTTGTTCATTTCCTGAAAGGCAAAATAATGAGAGGCAACCTTAATCTCGAACCGGGACATGCCAGGTGTGAATGGTGGAGGAACAACCGGATGGACAACGGCTTCATACGCCGTCCGTGCGGCGTCCGTACGGTGTCCGAGAACATCCACACGGAAGCACACGGGTTGATTAGGCTTAACGTACCTCTGGATGAATTGAGGGGGCGGTTAATTCTCGAACCACCACCGAAAATTCACCAACGAACCTCGCGTATTGTGGTCGGAGAACTTGCCCGTCAGCATTTTGCCAGGATGCAATAACGCCCAGTATCCCAGAAGTGAGGGATACCACCAGCTCCGCGGCCTTCATCTTCCGCACCTTTTTCGGGTTCTTGTACTTTTCCTGCAGAAGTTTCTTAGCTAGAGGTCCCATATTTGTCGCGAGCTTCAGACCTCGTACCCACTTGATTGCACCGGTCTTTGCGATCGGTGACAGTCCCCACGGTGATGGTTTGTCTGCAAAGACTTTACATTGTTAGGCATACAGTGGATGGTCCATACGTCGTCCGTACGGTTACATGCGCCGTCCGTCCGGCGGCAACACGGTGTTCACCCGTGTGGAACAGCAGAAACTCGCAAACGACCTACAAGCTTACCTGCCAGTCGCTTCGCAGCAGATCTTCGATCGTTTACATTTCTGGGTGGGGGTGCGATAACCCACGATCGATGGACCTTCATCTTCCGCGCATAGTTGCGTGTGTTCGGTCCCCAACCATCACCAAAAATCACGCAGTGGACGCCGTGAATCAGGTTGTACAAGATGTGCATCAGGTCGAGAAGGTAGTCCCGTACAACGTCAAAATCAGGAATGATTGACATCGGGCATGGTTCCTTAACCCCGCTCTGCTTCATGAATTCCTCGACGATTTGTTTAGGCACTCGTCCCTCTCTGATCATCTTGGCGTGGAGCTGTTGGGTTTCACGGACTTCGCTGTTGGTGCGAAAAGGGATTGGTTCACCTGCTCAATGACGGCGAAAATCAACACGACACGCTTAGACGGTGAATCACGCGTACGGAACACATCGGACTCCAGGCGTCCACGCGTGCGGACGCCGGTATCCACAAGCCCGGACAGGGTGTTCTTTAACACATAATTTAAGCTAAAATCCACGAGCTGTCCGTGGGGTGTCCACACGGTGGGCACACATACTCCGTACGTACGGCCGAAGAAGGAAAGGGGACAAGCGACGGGGTCATGCGTTTACCTGGTTGCAGTCCTTGGTGTAGTGAGGAATATATGATTTTCGTTAGACCAGTTGTAGATTTCTCGGTACCCCGGATCCAGCATTTCAGGCAAGCGTAGTACGAATTAGCTCCGAATCGTCTCGCCGCGTCGCTCAAGCCAATGTAATCTTCGAGCATTTTGTACAGCACGAGCTTGAACGTGAAAACCGTGTTGGTAATCACATCGAACATGCGTACGCCGTTAGTCAGTCTGTTAACCTCCAAGGTGAACATGTCGTAGAACTTGCTGCTGACTTTCGGTTTTCCATCCCAGATTCCCCAAGTCATCACGTATTCTCGTTTGCAGCGAATTTCTCCCGGGAAGTTGACAATCGTAAAACACAGCGGAGTCACCGTGCGAATGCCGTCGTTGAAGGATTGGACGCCATCTGCACACGCCATAATGGCAATGTTCCTCGGGTCTTTGAATATGTCCCACTTGTTGCGAACGAAGTTGAGAAATCCTGGCGAGTCTGCACGAGCATTGGGAAACGATACATAAGAATTCCTTACACTCACTGTCCACACGGGTGGATAACTACTTACACACGTACGGACAACGAACGAACGAATTGTCCATGCGGTGTTCACAGTCATGGACAGGTTTGCACGAGCTCTGGGAAATGAGACCTAAGATTTCCGCAATTAAACTGTTCACATGGGTGGGTAACATTGTCCGTGCGTACGGACGGCGTACGTGCATACCATCCATATGGTGTTCACCTACATGGACGAGCTTGCACGAGCAGTGGGAAATACGACATACGAATTCCGCACTTGCTTTGTCCACACGGGCGGACGATGCCGATCGTACCTACGGACGACGTACTGCCCTTATGTCCATGCGGTGTACACAGTCATGGATTGAAATTTCGGAGTAAACTCACCGAGTATACCATGTATTTCCGCTCGGGGGTCTTTGTCCAAAATGCCTTCTTTCCACCACGTACGCGCTAGCATGGCTAACTCCGGCGTCAGGAAGAATACGGTGAACAGCGTTTCGAGCGGCCACCATCGAAAAATACAGCGAGCTCGACCTGGAATGTATACCCCGTTCACCGTCTTTCCGTCCTCGTATCTCGGTTCCAGGCATTTCGGACACTTGTCGCAGTTGGCGTGCTCGTTTTGAAAGAATTCGGAGCACTCGGGGCAAACGTCCACTTCGTTGTATCCCTTGAACATCTCCTTCCACTTCTGCATCACTTGTGCATATGTAGATGGAACCTCTGCGATGAGAGTATGTGCACTATCGGCTACATTGTCGATGTAGTGAACACGCAGAATGTTCAGAATCGCATCGAAGTAGGCCTGCGAGCTGTTGTGGTGGTTGTGGGAGACGAGAAGATCCAACACGAAATTGTTCGCCACGACGTTAGCGGACGCTTGGACGTTTTCTACACTTTCCTGCTCACACACACACACACACACATCCTCAAAGAACACATGAATGTGATGAATGCTGAATTGCTGACTTAGCTGATAAGGAGGACCTACCTCTGCGCTTGGGTCCTCTTGAGGTCCCAAGAAGAGCCGATTGATTTTTTCGATCGTCGCATTTGCTGCCTCGTGGATGGCAACATCTTCTGGGAATTCCTCCTCATCACTGCGTTCTTGTGTCTCCTCCTCATCTTGTTGTCGCTCTGGTGACGGCGATCGATCACCATGAAGTCCATTGGCACGCACGTGCCGGAGAGTTTGCTTACTGGATAACCACCTTTCACCGTTGCATTCAACGCAGGGACAAAATGGCATATTTGGTCGTCCGTGCGTCGTCCGTACGGTGTCCGTACGCCCGGCTTAGGTTTCCAGCGTATGGACAACGATGTTCATACGTTCCATGTCACATCTGCGCGCATGCACCAACACTTACGTCAAGGTTGTAAACTCGTCGTCCACACGTTAGATTATGGATGGACGCTATGTGTTGTCCGTGTGGATGCCGCAAGCATTCTAGTCAATACGGTTCCATGAGATCGGTTGTCCACACGCGTGGAAACGTCAGTTAGCTGTCCATGTGGGTTTTGTACGAATTTCGTATGAAATGGCACATTTTTCGTACGTCTGCATGTCCCATGGACGGTCTGTCCATGTGGTTGGAAATAACAACACATTTTGAGCAGTCCGCATGGATGGATAGCAAAAGCACACGGTGAATTACGTGTTTTCGTACGACTTTATAGTGTTTATACGTTTTTTGTTGAAAACTGTCCACACGCGTGGAAACGTCAGTTAGCAGTCCATACGCTGTCCATTCGAGTTAGCCTTGACTGTCCGTATGATTCATGTCCCATGGACGGTTTTTTTACACGCACGGACGCAAAAAAAAGCTGACCTCACGAAAACAAAAAACATAAAAACCGTATGGACAACGTACGGACAGCACATTTTACCACACGTGTGGACATTTGGGTAGAAATACTTAGCGAAAAAATGGCAAAAAACAAAACACCCCTAAAAAAGGTCGATGGAGGGCTAAAATCGGAGCGTGGGGACAAAAAAAAGTGAGAGGGGGGTTAGGCGCCCTCTCGCTGCTTGCGATTTACCCCAGAACAGGCACTCAGTGGGATTGTTTCCCAGCGGACAGTGCAATCGACGGCCCAGATGAACCCCCCCCGTCTTAATCGGACGGTCTCCGTGAGTTACAGAAACTGAAAATGGCATGAAGGCGTGGGTTGGCACCCACGACACCCCTTGTGCACTAGCGGCGTCCTTGGCGGCAATCGCCTCTTATCGCTAGAACACAAGGGGTATCGTGGATGCCAATGCCTTCAAGGGGATTCGAACCCCTCACCCTCGCGAGAACGCGTTCGGCTTACCAACATTTGACCACTCGGCCATGCACCCACGATGATGAAAAACCGCCGCACGGCAAAAATTATATTCATAAAACCGCGTTTCCCTACAGAGAGGACTCTGATACCAATTTGAAAGAGAAAAAAGAAATTGAGACATGCATTTTCAAAAGATGCTGTCTCATGCACCAGCTCAACGGTCAAACGTCCATACGTTCATGCCCGTACTGTACGGATGAACGCCACGAAGTCAGCGCTGTCCACGCCCGTGAGTACCGTTTTCATCCCATCGCCGCCAAAACGCCCACAAACGCCCACAGTCCTCCAGCAAACGAACCTCCTCGCAAATTTTGTTTCGTAAGTTCCCAACATGGCCAAACGAGTTCAGCCCAGTAGACAACGCACACAGAACCCGAAATCACCACCCACCGCCCCCACTCCCTCGCCAAACCAGCGTCGCCAAACCAGCTTGGTGGAGGCGACCGCGTCAAACACCACCATGCAGCAGATGTTTCAGCAGATGCAAAGCATGCAGCAGCAAATGCTGCTGTTTGCAGGGGCTGCCGGGGCAGGGGGTGCAGCGCAACCTGCAGAGGCTGCGCAGGCCGCAAATACAGCGCGGTTGGTGGTGGACCCGGGCGCCCAAGTCTTAAATGACATGAAGGAAGACGCCCGGGAGGTCATCGACGACTGGCAGGAAAAAGGCCTGATACCCCCTGGGACGGTCGCCGTCATTGGGGCGGCCAAGCACACCAAAATCGCCAAGCATATCCAGTCCCGCCACCCGCAGGTGCCCTTGCGGATGGTGAAAACATACGTCACCAACCGGTTGAGTTATTTGAAAAATAACTCGGAGGGGCCCGGTCGCTGGAAGTGGAAGGTCACCCAGGACTTCCCCGACGGTTTTCACATCCGGTACAAGGGTCCAGCGGCCGGGTACAAGGTATACGGGCACAGGGATGCGCCGGACCCGGAGGAGACAGAGGCGTGCCTGCAGGTGGCTCTGGCAATTGCTGCTGGCAAGCCACTCACTGAAGGCAAGCACTTCGAGATCTTCACAGCGCTTGGTGCCAAAGCCCCTGAAGCCCCTGAAAAGAAACCGGAAGTAAAGGTAACTTTTGTGCTCTTCCGCCTGTGAGCGCCGGTGTCCACACGTTGTGCAACGGTGTCCAAGCTCGTGGTTATGTGAACCTTTTTTCAACTTGTGCCGCTTGATTGTTTCCACCCTTATGAACCACGTAGTTTGCACGTTGTCCACAGGGGTGTACGTTTTGGCCAGTGAGCGCCAGTTCTTCACTGTTTTTCTTATATGTTTCCACGCGTGTGTCGCCCGTACGAACGACTTAGTCCACACGTCGTCCGCACGGTGTCCAGGTGGAAGCGCCTCAACAGACGGTCCCCGAAGAGCCGGTCCCGCAGGCAGAGAAGCACTCCCCCAACCTCGGGGGCCCCTTGGCCGTAGGGGACCAGGTGGACGTCTTCGCCACCCCCCAGGCGGACGTGGGTCGTATCGCTACCGGTTACGACACCGGAAAGGCCACCAAATCTGGCCTCCCGAACCTTGTCATTGGTCGGGCTACCGTCGCCGCCATCGGGCCGGGAAATTCATTGAACGAGAAACCAATGATTTTGCCCAAAGATACCTACGAGCTGTACGTTGAATTCGTCGTTCACCTCCCAGATAAGGGGGAGGTTTACCCCGTGGAGCGGATTCTTTCCCACCACATGTCGATGGTGGACGAGCTCGTGAGTGCCGAGCAACTCCGCACCGGGACGGCTAATAAAACGATGGAGATGCTGGAGCACAACCTCCAGTCAGTTATAGTAAGAAAAATGTTATCTGGCAAGTCCTCCCTCCCTCCCTGCCTTCCCCTGCAACGTTCACATTTTTACCTTTTGCACTTACGCGAACGTCCATGTGTACATGTGTGCGTGGTGTTGTTTTGCTGTCCATACGCGTGGACACCATTTATTGTGCCGTCCATACGGGTGGAAGACGGTGTACATACGTAAGGACGCCGTCTAACAAGTGGTTTATGTACGCAGGATACACAAGGCCTACTTGAGGCACGCCAACACGGAGAAGCTGTATCCCGAGAGGCTGACAGCGAGAAAACTGGCCGGCCTGAAGTTGGAGCCTGCTGAGGTATCGGAACGGGACCGTGGATACCCCCCCGTCACGGTGTGTTTGCTTGTATTGTTCTAGTGGTATTTAGCTTGTCAATTGTTGTCGTTGCTCTTAATGCACTTACTTAGGTTGCATTCACTTGCAGTTCCATACGAGAGGAACGAGCCGTCACTGGTTCCAGGACGTGCGGGGGTGTCAGAAGCAAGATGCACAAGAATCGGAAGTTGAAGAGGAGAACGCGGCCGATGGTGATGCTAATGATGCTGTTGTTGAGGCTGTCGAGGATCCCGCCGCTGCTAATGACGGAGAGACTGTGGAGGATGAGGAGAGGGGCGAGGGCGAGGGCGAGAAGGACGAGGACGAGGAGCAAACCAACTCTGAGGAGGATGAGGAGGACAAGAAGGATGGGAAGAAGGATGAGAAGGTTAAGGGCGGTTCCGCTCCCAATTCCAGATTCCAAATTCCAAAGAGAAAAGTTGACAGAAAAAAGGAAGAAGGTGAAAAGCCAGCAAAGAAGCCGAGAAGCTAGGCTAGAAAACATTTTGTAAACATTTTGTAAATATTTTGTGTATCCCTGTACCTTGTAAATATTTTGTGTATCACAAGCTATCCACGCGCACGGACACCGATGTCCGTACGCGTGGACTGCATCGTCCATACGCATTGATATCTATAAACACAAGCTATCCACACGTACGGACACCGATGTCCATGCGTGTGGACGATCTATTATTGACCGTCCTTATGGGTGTCCATATGCCGTCCGCACGCACGTTTACGATGTCCATATGGTAGTCCACACGGTGTCCGTACGTGTGATTATGATATACATGCGTCGTCCATACGTTGTCCATATGGGAGTACATATGCCATCCGCACGCACGTTTACGATGTCCATGCGTCGTCCATATGCTATCCTTACGGATTTACATACGGTGTCCGCACGTGCGATTATAATGTCCATGCGCTATCCATACGCTGTCCTTACGGTGGTCCATACGATGTCCGTACGTGCGATTATGATGTCCATGCGTCCTCCATACGTCATCCATATGGGAGTCCATATACCGTCCGCACGTGCGTTTACGATGTCCATGCGTCGTCCATATGCCGTCCTTACGGGATTACATACGGTGTCCGCACGTGCGATTACGAGGTCCATGCGCTATCCATACGCTGTCCTTACGGTGGTCCATACGTTGTCCGCACGTCCGGTTACGATGTCCATGAGACGTCCATACGCTGTCCTAATGGGAGTCCATATGCCGTCCGCACGCACGTTTACGATGTCCATGCGCCGTCCATATGCCGTCCTTGCGGCATTACATACGGTGTCCGCACGTGCGACTGTGATGTTCATACGCTATCCATACGCTGTCCTTACGGTAGTCCATACGTTGTCCGCACGTCCGGTTACGACGTCCATATGCTATCCATACGGGTTTCCATACGGTGTCCCTGCGCTGTCGTGCGGTTGGATAGTGCCTCTGTCCATGCGTATGGACACCATGTGGACATGTGTTCTGTCCATACGGTGTCCATACGGCCGTCCATACGGTGTCCTTACGAAATCCTTACGGTGTCCATGGGACATTTTCATATGGACACCACAATTACGCGTCGTCCGTATGGTTCTTACATATGCATCAAGGTTTCGCCAGAAATCTGTCCAGACCGTCCATACGGTTGTCCATATGGGTCCTTGCGATGTCCATACGCTGTCCATATGCAAATCCACACGGATGAATGGGGCAATAATTTGTAGGGGGAAGCACCTAGTCGACCAACATGCCACGGTTGACGCGGTGTACAAGGGGCGCTTGCATCGGGCTTGGGCCAAGGGTATCCGCGAGGATATCCTTGGTTCCAAGAAACAACATTATCGTGGTACCGACGACACCGACCGCCTCTCCGAGTTGGTGGTGCAGCTTCGGACCGAGTTTGAGTCCGCTGGGCTGGACTTGGCCCCCTTTGACCTCGACGACCCCACCTCTCTGGTTATCGAGAAGGTTAATGGGCTCCTCTATGACGTCTTGGCCCTCGTCGTGGAGCGGAACTCTGTGGCTGACACCTGGCTTCGGGGTACGGACTCTTCGGCTGACCGAGATGGACGTCGGGCTCTCATCGACATCATCAAGGGGAGCGTACCGGCAGCCCTACGCGAGAGCCACCAGCAGGAGCACGCGGCTCTTCGTTATCCCGCGGGCGTTGACCCGCAGCCGATCTTGGCTCGTGAGCTACGTCTGGTGCGGGATAACCGCGCTCCTGACTGGCGGCCCACCGACGAGACCCGCAAGCTCTCACTGTACAACCGCCTCGACCCGATCTTCTACGCGGCGGTGAAAGTGCGGTACCCGCTTGCGGGTGACCTCAACGGGGTCACTCTCCGCTCGCTTCAGGCTATCGTCGTGGCCATCTTCCAGGCATGGGCGCAGTCGGACGATGGGGCGACAGCGCGTGAGAAGCAGGTGCTGGGGACGGGCGGTGCGCCCTCCGCTCTGGTCACGTCGTCGGAGACAGTACACGGTGCTCCTCGAGGAGATCGCGGCCTTAAAGGCCTTGGTGCGAGGTGGCCGTGCGGGCGGGGGACAGCAGCCGCAGCCGCAGCATCGGGGGAAGCAGCATCCGAGGGGGTTTTGCGTGGGTGCAGGCAACCCCCCCGCGGTCGGCTTTGACCGCGACAGCATGAAGGCGAAGCCGCTGTGCCACCGCTGCCGCAAGGCCGGTAAAGGTGAGGTGTATCACCCGTACCGCGACTGCCCGCTTGGCGGTCGCCAACACTCGCCGGCCACGGCTGCGGCTTTCTGCATTCCCATTGAGCAGGAGGACGCGGAGGGCCTGCACGCATTGGCGCTCGTGCAGGTCTTCCAGGACGCGGCAGACATTGAACCGGAGGCATTCTCGCATGCGGCGTTGGCGTATGGTCCGCCCGCGGTGCTCTCCACGGACGGCGTCGGTGGGATCGACGTGGCGGCCTACGGTTTCTCCGTGCCGCCTCCGCCTTCTGGCGGGACCGACGACGAGGACATCTTGCGGCGGCTTGATGCCCTCACCTCTGAGGTTCAGGCCGCCCAAGACAAGGTACATTTCACCCACGCATCTTTCATTCCTGGGAGCGGAGCGGAGGGGCATGCGTCGGCTCTGGTGTGTGGCCCTGCCGCTGCGGTGGGGATCACACCGGAGGGGCAGGTTCCGGCAGGTGGTGCGGCGGCATCGGCGTCCGCCGTGCCGGCCCCTGCCATGCCTGTTTCGCAGGTGGAGGATGTGGAGCCCGCGCCAACTCAATCGGCGCGGGTAACCACCACGGAGGCGACATGCGGTGAGTTCGGAGGCTTCGTGCAGACGGTGAATCACGCCGCCGTCCACCCGTCTGACCTGGCAGGCTATGACACGTACGACTACGAGGATTTCGCCGACGGTACTTTCGCGGTGAAGCCGCGAGCTCCGGCCGGTGCTATCGGGTGCGGTGTGCCGCCTTTCGGCTTTGGCACGCCGGCAATCGGCGCTCTCGCCATGCTTTCTCTCTTGTGCATTTCTTTTGCAGGTGTAGCTGTTTCGGCTTCCACAGCTTCTGCTGTGTCGGCATGTGCACCGGCTACGGAGATGCCTTCGCCTGGTGGCGATCTCGATTGGGAGACTCCGTCATTTTACTTTACGAATGATTTTGTTGAATCGGTGATGCCGGCTCAGGGTCTCTTGTTGACTGACGGTGTGCCACAGCTTCAGCCGCCCGAGCCTCCTGACAGACTGAGCTTTCTAGCATTTCAGGATTTAGCTCAAGCGGATTTGGGCTTCGGCATGGCATTTTATTACGGTATGGCATTACATGAGAGCGGACCTCTGGATGTGGAGCACTACTACTACGGTGCTGGCTACTTTACTTCCTATTATGGGATGGACTTCCGTGAGGCCACCGCTGACTACTTTGGTACTGTCGATTGACTTCTTGCTCACTCTGGAGGCACACCAACATGGTGGTGTGCAGAACTCCTGTGACCTCAAAGACTTCTTCAATCTGGTTTATGTTTTACTTTGACTACTTTATATTCTTCAAACTGACTTGCTAGCACGGTTCCTTTCACTTGTTTAGCGGTGCCTTAATTGCCCGTATGTTTCTGCTCACGTGCTACCTAGAGGTTTCCAATTTGTGTATCAGAATAGCACAGTTGGATTGGCAGTTAGACTTGTCACCTAGCTCCTGCCCTAACAATTGCATCTTACATTTTCTGACTCTCCTAGTCAGTCACCACCCACAGTGCTGGGGTGGTGTGCTGAAATCTGTATAGGCAGCCCTGACTCGGAGTCCCGGTCAGGCCTCTATGACAGATCCCTAGGACCAACACTGGACTGCTGACTGATCTGTAGGTTCGTACTGTGACACACGCGGTGTCACAGGTAGGCTAGACTCCGAGACCGTCCGAGACCGTTCCGGGTATATCTAGCTTAGGGTTTATTTATCTTACACAGTTTATCCACACGAGTACGGGACTTTCTGATATCTAGTGTACTTGGATATTCCGGTATACCTTTGAGGGAAAGCACCCGCTGTGCAGTCCTATCCGCCGAGCGAACAGGTGCTACAGCAAGATAGCGAAATATGTGTTGCAGGCATCTCTGTCACCTGCGGACATCGCTGACTTCGAAGCTACTTGCCAGGAGCTAGGCGAGCTTCACACTAACTATTTTGGCCTACGAGAAAATCTGGACGCACAGTTGAAAACTATGAACTTGCAGTTCCCGACGGAGTTCGAACACCTACGGTATGGCCCTGGGTTCTATGACCACTACACATTATGCCACGCCGCGGCCGTGTTTCTGAAAAAATACGGAAGCATGATAAGATACTCTTCCTGGGTGACCGAGGCTCTCAACAAGTTGTGGAAAAAGCTGCTGAAAGAATACACTACCTGCGGAGGCGGACGGGAAGGACAAGCTGACGCAGGCAAGCAGGCGCTGATTCGCATGTTGCGGATGACTGACCCTCGCTATCGTAAATACAGTATGAGATTCCCACAGGATCCCAAGACAAAAGTAAAAACGTGCCGGAAGTGCTTGCACCACAGAGACCTGGGACACTACAAGGTATGCGCAGGCGAACCGATAGATTAAAAACCTAGACGCCTAGAAAAGTCACGGTTGCCGTGAAATGTACAGGCATGTGGCACGCGTGGGTGGTACGTTTATGCATAATTTGACGAATTTTCGAAAAAATGACATTTAGAAGTGTTAGAAGGTTGGAGAAGTTTGGAGAAGGTTTGGACAAACTCAAAAATGTAAAATTTTGACATTTCGGGTTTTGGAGTAGCCGTGCGGGGCCATTTCGTTTACTGCAAATACCAGGGAATCAAGTTGTGCACATGGAATGCTTGCGCGACACATTAATAAGTTTATAAAAGGCCATTACAAGGTTTGGGAAGGTGCAACATGATAGTAGAAGGCAGTAAAAGGTTGCATGTCCAATATTTTAGGGTTTTAGGGTTGCTGGCGGGGTGGTGTGGGTGAAATATTAGTTGTGAGAGGGGGTTCGGCGTGTGCGGGGTCCGCTATAAAGTGCACAATTTCGGGAAATGATGATATTACACGGTTTGATATTTTTGGAGAAGTTTGGAGAAGGTTTGGACAAACTCAAAAATATGAATTTTGACGTTTAGGGTTTTGGAGTAGTCGTGCGGGGCCATTTTGGTCACTGCAAACGGCAGGAAATCGAATTTTGCACTTGGCATGCATGCGCGGCATATGAATGTGTCGCTACAAGGCCAATAACAAGCGGGAAATTATATTGTATGATTTAATATTTTTGGAGAACATCGGAGAAGGTTCGTAGAAACAAAATAATGCAATATTTTGATATTTTGGGTTTTGCAGGAGCCGCGCGGGACCAATTTGTTCACTGCAAATATCAGGATGGTTGCCGTGTCATGCACACGGCCGATGTTTTGAAAATAAAGAGCAATTCAATATGCAAGTGCATTTCCATGCTTATATTCCAATGTTCATACACAATCTAATGTATGAATACTTGCAAGTGACATAATTACCGTAGTGTCAGGTTATTAGAGTTATGCAAAAATTGCAGCTTACTGTAGCACGAAGCACCAAGATGCGGCTCTCGGGACAGCTCAAATAGCACTTTTAGTTAGGCAAACGATTTCTAAGCTAGCGCCTGTCGAACAGCTCTTCCAAGGAAACACGTGAGCGTGAAGCCCCACGAGCAAGGTCCTGCAATTGATCCGCGGTCAGGGTGAAAAGCTGCTGTGCTGGTTGGGCGAGCTGCTGTGGTTGGGCGAGCACCTGCGGTTGCGCGAGCAGCTGGGGTTGCGCGAGGAGTTGCGGTGGTTGCGCGAATAGCTGGGGTTGCGCGAATAGCTGGGGTTGCGCGAGCAATTGTGGTTGCAGCTGGTAGGATTGCTGAAGCTGCGAGAGCTGCTGGAGCTGCTGAAGTTGTTGCAGCTGTTGAAGCTGCTGGAGTTCTTGCAGCTGTTGAAGCTGCTGAGGCTGCTGCACCGGTTGAAGCTGTTGGGGCTGCAGCACGGTTGAAGCTGCTGGAGCTGCTGCATCTGTTGAAGCTGCTGGGGTAGCTGCACCTGTTGAAGCTGAGACTGGGGCTGCGAGAGTTGCTGCAGCTGCAGGGGCTGCGAGAGTTGCTGCAGCTGCAGGGGCTGCTGCGGCTGTTGCAGCTGCTGGGGCGGCAGCACCTGTTGAAGCTGAGACTGGGGCTGCGGGAGTTGCTGCAGCTGCAAGGGCTGCTGCGGTTGTTGAAGCTGCTGAGGCGGCAGCACCTGTTGAAGCTGAGACGGGGGCTGCGGGAGTTGCTGCAGCTGCAAGGGCTGCTGCGGCTGTTGAAGCTGCTGAGGCGGCAGCACCTGCTGAAACTGCTGGGGCTGCAGCACCTGATGAACCTGAGCCTGTGACTGTGGGAGTTGCTGCAGGTGCTGGGCCAGGAGGAGTTCCTCCTGCTGCTGGGCCTGCGGGACGCCCTGACGAACTGCTTCCAGACCTGAGATCTCACCCTCCGTCCCTTGCTCCGCCGTGGGCGTCGCCGACGCCACAGGTGCCGGACGCGGTTCCTCGGAGGCCGGCACTTGCGGCAGGAGCGTCTCCAAACTAGCGCGCTCCAGCTCTAAGCGCCGGTCCAGTGCGCTCTGCTGTCTCTGCTCCAACGCTTCCAAGCTCCGACCAAACTCCTCTCCCTGCTTCCTCAACAGCTCCTCCAACTGTTCACTCGTCACGCCCACCTGCAAAGGTCCACTTCTTCCTTCCTCTACCTCCACCTGCGCCGCCAGTGGGACCGCCAGCACTGTGCCCGGAGGCACAGCGTGAGCCGATATGTCTATGCGTCCGTATGTGTGTCATCGGGGGTAATCTGGGATTGGCACGATGACAGTGAGATTGGGCTTGAAACCACGATGAGAATGAATACCAGATGTCCGGGGTATGACAGTATGACACTATGCCACTATGACAGTATGACAGTATGACACTATAGTAGTATGACAGTACTGTGGGGGGTGTCATCGTGGCACTCAGTCAGACTCTCGAAGAATGGTCAGATTCGCATCGGGGTTGAAAAGACAATAAAATCGAATATCAGATGTCGGGGCTATGACAGTATGACAGTATGACAGTATGACAGTACAGTAGTATGACAATACTGTGGGGCAGTCATCGTGTCAGTCTGTCGACATAGCATCTGAATCGAGAATGACGAATCGGAATTAGAAATGAGATCGGATCGGGAATTGAACGTTGAGCCGAAGTGTGACATCGGCTCGCGAGTGGTTGACCCTGCAACCTGAGTGACGAGTGAATAAGTAGAGCACTTGAGAAGTGTTTAGCCTTCAGAACTCGGAACCGAATTATCGTTTGTACCTCAATCTGGCCCTGATCCAGTATATTATAAAAATCCGAATTGTGTACCTTTGCACGTTCAATCAAAAACATATCTCCGAGCATCTGTCGTCGTGCCCCTGGCACATTTGGTATCACGGCGTGCTGCGATTTCGCCTCTGCGCAACTCGCCCACGGGCCTTTTGTAACTTCCGTTGTACTACAAGGGGAGAGCTGCACTTCCGGCTATCTGGGCGCAATTTTAGCCTCCGTAAGTACATTTTTTTTGGTATACAACGGCCGTATCCTTTGGAAAACATCTCCAAAACTTCATATTTTCGCCCCTTAACACTGGGGACCCAACCAGGCTCAAAAAAGTCAGCATTCGTTTTCCGATCTTAACTTCCAAGTCTGCCCCAGGCTACAAACAACCGTCAGGGAGCACCCTAAAGGGTTTCCCCGGTTTATAGTAGCCAGGAAAACGTCATAGCCCACTTTCTAGAGCCTTAAAAAGGCGAAAAACAGCCAAAAACAGCCCAAAATAGCCGTTTTAGCCCCTTTTCAGCCTACCCCCAAACCTTCCACAGTAGCCCCCACCACCAAAAACTCCTTCCCCAGACCCCATAGGACACCCTAGAACCCCCCAATACCGCCCTCACGGCCACCAGCAGCTGGGAAAACCCCTCAAAGTAGCGCTTTTAGTGGCTTCTGGACAGTTTCTGGACAGTTTCTGGACACCTCTGGTTTACCCTCTGGCTGGAATATTCTGGGAGTGTACGAAGTCCGGCTACCTTTTGGGACCTTGCTGAGCTTTCTGGGACCTTGCTGAGCTTTCTGGTTGCAGTTCCTTGACCCCTGCCTGCACACATAGGCACTTGAAATCTATGTCGCGGAGCCCTGGCGAATTTTTGAGTTCGCCGGTGTATGGCAGTACCCCCTTCGCCAGAAGAATACAGAAGAGCGTGGTGGAAGCAAGGACCCATCAAGTGGGTATTCCCTCCAGACCCCACCTACCCACCAGCAGGCGCCTTCTGGCAGAGCGGTCCTTGGAGCGGTCCTCCTTCCCCCTCATCCTCTGACGACGAGGAGGAGAACTGAGCGCCTGGACAGCATACACCCTGGCTATCCCACCAGCGCGCCACTACCGTGAGTGGTACTACCAGGGGTTCACGGTTTTCGTCTTCAACTACCCTGACCCTTACCACCCAGCGATACCGGTGCTTCCTGGTGAAACCTTGGCCGACGCTCCACCGTCTCCAGAAGTCAGCCCTACACCTTCACCTCCTCCTACCCCCCCTCACGAAAGCGACACTGAATAAATAAAGGCGAGCACTTCCTACCTTCTGCTCACCTGTGGCTTTTGCCACACCCAGCGTGCGATCTGATCAGCTCAGCAGCCAGTATGTCGCAACATATATCAGAGTCCTTTCCCAGCATGGGGGGCAGTGCAGAGCCGTCACGCCCCCCATTGTTCTCGCCCCTCACCTTCCCATCGCCCGCCGCTTACGCTTCCGCTCACCCCATTCCACATCCGGGCACCACCATGCCCTACACAGCGGTGCCCCGCCCTTATACTATGCCGGATGGCACCCCCGCACAGGCTGTATGGAACGGCGTCAATTGGGTATTGCCCCAATCAGCGCCCCTCGCTGGGGGAGTATCACCAGTGCCGTTCACACTGGGAGCCCATCACCCCGTGGGCGCATATCCCACACCGTTCCAACAACAGCTACAGCAGCAGCAGCAGTGGCTCGCGTACCAGCAGCAGCAACAGCAGTGGCTTCAGCAGCAGCCACTGGAACCGATGCAGCAGCAGTTACAGCAGCAACAGTTACAACAGCAGCAGTTACAGCAGCAACATCAGCAGCAGCAGCAGCAGCAGCCACAGCAGCTCCATCAGCTGGCGCCAGCCACCTCCGCGCTTCATGACTCGGGCGCGGATCCCTCATCGCTGCAGCACTTCATCAGCATCGGCGCCGCGGCCCTGCCGGACCCTCTGCAGGTACCCCTTGACAGCGGGGTTCAGCAGAACGTCTTGGGCGGCACCCAGCTCTTGGTGCGTCACCTTCCCGCGGTGGCGACAACCTCAGAAACTCGCCGGCGTCGGCGTTCCCGAAGGGCATCCTCGGGCCCTGCGACACATGGCAAGCATCTTCCAGGCCCAAGCCACGCACCTGACCACTCTGACCCCGACTCCGGCACGGACATCAGCCGCACCAGCACGGGGACCAGAGGCAGCCGAAGCACGCAGGCACGGGCTGAGCGCAGGCGGAGGGCCGCCCACAGATCCGGCTCTGACTCGGACGCGAGCAGCCGAAGTGAACACATTCGCGGAGAAGTCCTAGCGGCAGTACAGGCCCTGGACATCTCCGCGGTGCTCTCGAGAGGACTCGCGCCGCCTGGTGCGACGACATCGGCAGGAGCCTCCCCACCAGGCGACCCTCAGGGCAGCGCACAGGGCCTGACGGCGGACCATCTACACGAGGCAGACGCTGCCGCCAGCGTAACCCCTCCTGTGCCTCGGACCGCCGCTGAGACCGCTCCCGCCGAACCTCCCACTCAGGGCCGGCCAAATCCCCATAACATGATGGTGGCCCGCCGGCGACAGTCGATGGAGACGGTGGTGCACGGCGGTGGCAATCCCGACTCAGAGCCCAGAGACTCCGGTTCAAGCGACTCGCCACCAGGCCCCCCTAGTGATCCACCTCAGGATCCCCCTGACGATCCCGCACCAGAGCCCTCCTACCCTCAGTACCCAGAGGTCAGAGCCCTCTTCGTCACCCACGATGGTGGGTCATTGTGGGTGCACCAGTCAGCTGGGGTGCGAGGCGCGGCAACCGTCTCCCTACCATGGGACGAACGCCGCCGGGCTGGGGTGCGGGGCGACGCCATCTTGTTCAGGATCATGCACCTGCTGGGAGCGCCGCTGACTGCATATGCGCGCATGGGGGGCCGGCTACACCATGCACCCCTACCCCTTACCAACCCTCGTGTGGAGACCTGGGTCCTTATGGTCGACCGCGAGGTCATGGATATGGCAATGGGGGACCCATCCGCGGCCAATGTGCGGTCTACCAGCATGGGGCAGCCAGTATGGGAGTGGATCCCTGCTACTGCGCGGGAGTCGGAGATGCAGAACTTCGATCAGGACGGGCTCGCCGCGTGGTCGGAGGTCAGCAACTCCGATTGGTACCGGAGCATGAGCGTGGTGGCCGCACAACCATCCACACCCCTGCCCTTCCATACACCTCTTCCACTCCCCGCACCACCGTCAGCCCCTGCATTACCGCCCACACCGACCGCAGTCCCCACAAATCCCGCGCCTGCGCCTCCGCCCGCGCATGCCCCGGGACCACCACCCCCTGCCCGTTTTCCCCATTCCGCCGCCGCAAACCCCGTTCACTCTGCCGCCGCTGCAAACCCCGTGCTCTCTCCCAGCGCCACCCCCTTTGTTCCAGGCATCGTCCGTCTGCCGCAGGGCACTAACCTGCGAGCATCTCCAGACGAGGTCCGCCTGGAGCACAAGACCAAAGAGATCGATGGTGCTAAAGCTGGTCAAGAGCGTCACCAGGTTCCCCCGCTCCGCGTCCGACACAAAATCGGCCGACAAGGAGGGCCTCCTGACGCAACTGGAGCACTACTCCCACATGGTGCGGAAGGTATTCCAGGAGGCCATCGTGATCGAAGCACTGACCACTCCCAGTTGTACGCCATCAGTATCAGAGTACCAGGCGAGTGTGTCAAGCCTTCTTTGGAGCTTCAAGGGGTATACTCTTCAAGACCAGCAGAGAAAGTTCTTGGAGCGCGCGGCGGGGACCTTTGGGTCCGAGCAAGCTTGGCACCAACGCTACGGGGACCTGGATGTGTTCTTCAGCGATCTGGCGGTGTGCTCTCTGACGCAGGCCTACCTGGAGAACGCACACGGCGAGGCCATTGCCCCGAAGCAGGCGGTGAGCGAGACCGCGGCGGAGTATTTCTCGCGACTGGAGACCCGCATGGCCTCCGTCAACTTCTTGGCCGGCAGAGTCCCAAATTGCGTGGAGATGACCAACTTGTCGATGCTCTCTACGTACCGCCGGGGGCTGAAATATGCACCCAAGGTGATGCGGCGCCTGAGAGCCATTCACTTGGATGTCTCCAAACCAGAAGAGTGGGAGAGGAAGGCCGTCGCTGACGACATCCCAGGCACCCACAACGCCTTGTTGAAGATTCGGGAAGTTGCTGAGGAGGTGGAGAGCGACATTGACACGGAGGCAGCTCAGAGACGCTCTCAAGACCGTCCTCCCCGTGCCGTTTCCTTCGCTAACCCACCACCTCGCACCCCCTTCTACAGGCGTACCCCCTCTTCGAACCGCCCAGCTCTTGCCATGCTGGAGAACGGGCCTGCCACCACCGTCGCCGCGGCAGTGACTCCTTTGCCACCACCACCTGGCCTTTCCCGCCCTGATGCTCCGAAAGTCCGCCGGTGCTTCGCCTGTGGCTCTGCGGAGCACATCGTCCGTAATTGTACGGACGAGGCTAAGCTCAAGGAGTGGAGGGCCAATGCACCCGCTCGACTGGCGAACTCCCCTGGGTATGTAGCCGCCGTCGTTTGGGCCATCGAGCAGCAGGAGGACATCTCCTCGGTGGATGGCGTCCCAGAAGAGTTCTCCGAGGAGGTCCTGGCTCTTGCTACCTGTGAGGACGAGCAGAGCTACCAGACCCTGGCGGCCCTTGCGGGCATCGAGCTTGTGGAGGGTGATGGCCTTCCCCCGGTGGAGAGCGATGAATGACTGGCCGGCGGCCAGCCCCAGACCCTGCCCTTCGGGGAAGTGAGGTCTTGCCCTGATGATCAGACCCTCTCCGCCCTGGAGAAGCGGTCAGAACCAGTGGAACCCCGTCGCGCCCGAGGACGCAGAGCCCCTTGGGGCCAACGTCCCCACCCCAAGAGTGTGGCCTTCACCTCTGGGACCCGCTTGCGACGCACCTACCGCTCAGCTGGTGCCCCATCGCCGCCGAGGGATGGCTTGTCCAGCCACCCTCTCGCAGGAAGCACCCCCTTCGATGAGCCGTCGCTACCTCTTGATGACGGTCCCGCTTATACACAAGCGAGGATCGAGGGTCGGAGGGGACGGCGACTTCCCCGGCACAGACCCCCCATTATGGGCAACAACCGTGGAGAGCCCCGCGACCTTCGCCCCCGACCGCGTGTTGTCCTACCGCTGCCCATCTATCAGTCCAACCTCGCAGACCCACGGAAAAGGCTAACTGCGTGGCACTGGAAGAGAGATCTGTACTCCCTCCCCCTCGAGGTCGCCATGCAGAAGGTCCGCAGAGCTCTGCGCAAGTCCCCGGAGGCTGCCAAGGACCTGGTGGATAAAATGTCGGAGCGCGTCCGCAGCCGCGTACACTCTGGGAGTCGATCACCAAAGGAACGCGTGAACCGCGCCAACCAGCTGGCAGAGAGGATACGCATTGCCCGCGAACCTCAAGATCGCAAGGAAGGCCATCAGCGCATAGCATTGTGGCACCTCCTTTCACACGACGGTCGCCAGCAAGTCCCCGAATCCTCTAACACCAGCTCCCGCGACCTCTACGCGGCTTGGAGAGAGCTGTCGCCTGCCGAGCAGCAAAAGGCAATCGCCACTTCGAGTCCAGACTCTTCCCCAGGTAGCAGGCTGTGGGAAAAGGAGGGCGCACGAAGAGCAGCAGCGAGGTCTTCGACATCCCTCTGCACTCTGGACACTGAAGTGGGCACGATACCTGGGACAGCGGGAGATGTGGGTTTACCTGGTGCCTGGTGCAGTCTGCACGCAGTACACCAGTACAAGATGAGGAAGCTGGGTCCCAGCCCCTTGGGAGCATCCCCTCCATCATCCTCACTGGCTGAGCCCACAGCAGAGACCACATCTTCGCACCATGATAACGCGCCGGCCACTCCGGGAGGAAACCCCGAAGGTTCATCCTACTGCTCAGAGGCGGAGGAGACCTCCGCACCCAGTTCGCTTTGCTTCACCCAGCAGATGACCACCGGCAGAACGCATGAAGCGGATGAAGCGCCACCCTGTCTCGACAGCCACCCCATCGCTGAAGACCCTGAGGTGATGGAAGAGGAGTCCTCGGTCAATTCGCTCTGCTTCACCCAGCAGATGGCAGCAGCTGGGACCCCCGAGACGAGAACTGACCACCAGAGCTCCCACCAACTCGCCCACAACTCCCCTGCTGGCAGCCCTCAGCATGACGAGGATCCTCTCACCCATGGCAGTCTCACCGATAGTGTCGCTACCCACGTGAGCCCCTCAGTAAGCGGCACTACCCATGTTAGCCCTACCACCAGTGGCACTACACATGTGAGCCCTACTACCAGTGACACCACCCATGTGAGCCCTACCACCAGCGACACCACTCATGTCAGCCCCACCTCGAGTGAATGCACCTCAGCGGGCACCCTGCTGACGGCGAGTGCAGACAACCTCGTCAGTCATCCGCCTGAAGATGTTGATTTGCTGGATGAGGAGTTCTACGCCGCGTGTAGGCAAACGCTGGAAGAATGCCGCGAGGCCTCGGACAACCTCCTCCCCAACCTCAAGTGCAAAAGCATACGCACAGATGGGGGAGTTCAGTGGAAGACCGACATCGAGGGTACCCTTGCAGCGGCACATGACGAAGAAGGACCGCTACTGCTGGTATTCTACGCAACCCTCATAGGGCACACGGTCAAGGTGTTGATTGACTCGGGGGCCTCTGACAACTTCATCTCGGAGCAGAGCGCTAAGCGATGTGGCCTCACAACACGAGCCGGTTCCGAGATGCGAGTCACCCTGGCGGATGGATCTGTGAAGATCACTGGCGCCACCGCGTACGCCAAGTTCAACACGCACACCACCACGGGCACCTATACGGAGAACGCCCTTGCCCTCCGGATCCTGCCACTGGGCATACAGGTGGATGTTATCCTCGGCGGAAGGTGGCTGCGCAGTCATTCTCCTGTCACTCTGGGCTATGAAGGGAATGGCTCCGTCTCCTTCCTCAGGAAGTCCCGCGGTGGCAAGATTGGGGACCGCGTCACCATCACAGGCTGTTCTCCTGGGAAAGCATCTGGGGACAGGTCTCCGAAGGGTACGGCCTGCGCGGGATTGGTGGATGAGGTGTTCCTGACCCCTGCCCAGCTGAAGAAGTACCTGGTGTATGCGGAGACGCAGAAGCTACGCGGCAATGACGACCCGGAGATACAGCCCGCCTGGCTCATGGTGGCCGAGAAGTCCCCCGACGATACTGCTTCTGCCTTTGCAGCCACGGCTATCGACTCTGAGAACGCCGAACCCGCTGCGGATACTGAAGATGCAGAAGTGAGCCCTGAGTGGACCCTCAGGTTTCAGGACTTCTGGGGTGAGGAGTACAAGAAGGAGATGACGACTGCCCTACCGAACATCGATGGACTCAGACATGACCCCCAAGATGAAGCCAACATTAACCTGGACCCTGAGCTGAGCAAGAAGGGACCTCCTTGCCAGCGCATCTACAAGAAGTCCGCAGAGGAACTCCGCCAACTTCGAGAACGCGTGGAGACTCTGATGTCCAAGGGCTACATCCGACCCTCTTCCAGTCCCTATGCAGCTCCCTGTTTGATGGTCCCTAAACCCGGGAACCCCAAGGAGCTGCGACTGGTGATCGATTACCGGCTCCTCAACCGCCAGACAGTTAAGGACAAGTATCCTCTCCCAGACATCCAGATGATGTTCGACGAGATGCAGGGTGCGAAGTTCTTCTCTTCGTTCGACGCGGTGGATGGCTTCTGGCAAGTACCGATGGCACCGGGAGATGTCGAGAAGACCGCCTTCACCACCCAGATGGGGTCATATGAGTGGTTGGTCATGCCGCAGGGGCTGCAGAATTCACCATCCCAGTACCAGCGACGGATGCAGCGGGCCTTGGGCCATCTCCCATTTGTCCGGATCTTCATCGACGATGTGGTCGTCTTCAGCAACACCGCTGCAGAGCACTACGAGCACGTCAAACAACTGCTCCTGACATGCAGGGAGAAGGGCGTCTTCCTCAAGAGGTCCAAGTGCCAACTGTTGAAGAAATCCTTACGGTTCCTTGGCCACTGTATCTCCGCAGATGGCTGCAGACCCCAACACGACAAGGTGGCTGCAGTGAGGGACTGGCCCGAGCTGGAGACGGTTACCCACGTCAGGCAGTTCTTGGGCCTAGCGGGGTATTACCGCAGGTTCATCCACTGCTTCTCCGAGATCGCTCAGCCCCTCACCCGGTTGACCAAGTCGGACGTACCCTGGGAGTGGGGTCCCATGCAGCAGTGGGCCTTCGAGGAGCTGAAGAAGGCCCTCACATCAGCGCCAGTGCTCGCCTTGCCCAACATTAAGGGTGCCGCCGACGGCACAGCGCCTTTCGTGGTGCAAACGGATGCTAGCGGCATCGCTCTTGGGGGAGTACTTATGCAAGACAATGGAGATGGTCTTGGGCTGCGCGTGATAGCATACGAGAGCCGCCAGTTCTCAGCCGCCGAGCAGAACTACCACACCGGCGAGCGTGAGCTAGGTGCTCTACACCACTGTACCACCGTCACCTGGCGGCATTACCTCATCTTCACCAACTTCCGCATCCAGGGTGATCACCGGCCCCTTGAATGGCTGATGGAACCTGGCAGAGAGCTTAGCCGCAGACAGGCGCGCTGGTACATGGATCTGGTAGAGGTGGGAGTCCCGAGAATGGAGTATATCAAGGGAGCGCTGCTGCTGGTACCAGACGCCCTGTCCAGAAGACCCGACTTCAAAGACAAGGACGTTCGCGAGGGGTTGAAGGAGGCAGGAGTGATCGACCCCACCTCAGACCTGCCGAAAGACCCTCTGGCAACGCTGGAGTCTGAATGCTTCTCCAACTCACCACCCGCAGCTCATCCCCACTGGGCTCAGACGGTTGACTGTTGGCTCTCAGCAGTGGAGACCCTCTCCGTGGCGGAGCAGGCCATGGACATGGGGGAGACCATCGCTCTCGTTAATCCGAAGCTCTATAAGGGAATGAAGGAGGATCACCTCGACTTCGACATGCCTGACTGGCCTGAAGCTGATAGCGCGAAGCCGACAGAAGCTCCACACCAAACCCCTGACAGAGCTCCACCTCAGACAAGGATAACGAGGAGCATGTCACGTGCTGGAAGAGCCTCTACGACCCCAGCGCCTCCACAGTTGGCGTCACCGAAGACGCGAACGCCATCACGAGCTGACGCATCGGAGGCGCCCACTGAGAAGGTGCAGAGTTCACCACCCCCGCAGCAGGCGCCCCAGCAGCCATCTCCATCCCCGGCCCTTCACCCGCAGAAATGGCAGACTCCCCCCGAAGACTCACAGAATTGGCGTGTCCGAGCAGAGTACTCCTCGAAGTATGCCGAGAAGTTTGGACCCTTCGATGTGGACGCCTGTTGTGACTTTGGCGGCCGCAACAGACAGGCGGATAGGTTCTGGACAGACTGCCTTTCAGAGAAATGGAGGGGCCTTCGGGTTTGGTGTAACCCCCCATATAACTCCAAGCACATTACAGTGGAGGCGATTTTGAACAAGTATATCGCAGAATGGAAGGCAGACCCAGAAAACACTTCAGCAGTCTTCGTCCTACCAGATCACCAGTCCAAGCTCCCCGCGTGGCGCAAACTTTTCAGAAAGGCCAATATGCAGATCGTGGAGGTCATCCCTACTCACGATGATAAGGGCGAGCCCAATCAGTTCTTCGAGAACCCAGATGGGAAGGCCTTCGACCTTCGTTGGCCTGTGCTGATAGTACACGCCCCTTCCGCCAAACCACAGCCGGCACGCGTGAGGCACCCGCGAACAATCCCCGCTGTGATAAGGACAGGTGAGGCAGCAGCCTTCAGAGACGCAACCTCCCAGCAGTCGGACTCAAAGTTCCTGCGTGCGTTGAAAGCGGAGTACACCCGAGAGGGGACACTTCGTTCGCTGCGAGAGAAAGTGAAGGCGGCGCCACACCAGTGCCTACAGGACTTCAGGCTGGTGGGTGAAGTGGTTTGGAGGACCGCAGCAGGGAGATATCAGCTGGTGCTGGGGGAGGACTCTCCACTTCGAGAAGTGGTGATTCGCCATGCTCATGAGTCATTGTCCTCAGGCCATACTGGGCGGGACAAGACTCTGGAGAGGGTGCTGCGACGCTTCTATTGGCGTGGTGCCGCGGAAGATGTGGGCACCTGGGTTACATCCTGCGCAGTGTGCCAATCAGTTCGACCGCGGGGAACTTACCCGGATGGGTTGCTAAACCCTCACAGCATCCCGAACAGGCCATGGCAGGATGTCGCGGTGGACTTCGTCACCGGCCTGCCGGTATCAGAGAGGGGCAATGATGCTTTCGTGGCCTTCACCTGCAAGCTGACGAAGATGGTTCACGTTGTACCAATGAACTTTGGCGACAGCTCCGCAGCTGTGGTGGCCAGAATCTACTTTGACTCGGTGTGGCGCTTACATGGCGCGCCTATGAAGATTGTCTCTGATCGTGACCCGCGGTTTCAGGATGCCTTCTGGCAGGAACTCATGCGACTGATGGGTGTGAAAGTGGCTCGTACCACGCCGTACAACCCTCGGTCTGACGGCCAGGCAGAACACAGCAACAGAGTTATTGAGGACATGCTCAGGTCCTTTGTTGACGCCAATGTGGAGGACTGGGATCTGTTTACCACTAACGTGGAGTTCGCGATCAATGACTCCAGGAGTGAATCTACTGGCTTCACGCCGTTTGAACTGGTGTTCGGGTTCTCGCCGCTGTCACAGTTGGATATTTTCCTGGAGGCCGCGCAGTCCACCGCCGGACGACGAACTGGGGGAGTAGGCACCGCACACGAAGTGGCTGTGAAATTTTCGTCGCAGCTGCGGGACGCCAGACAGCGGTTGGAGCTGGCTCAACAGCGACAGCGCGAACAGTTTGATCGCAGACACGGGCAGCGGGAGTATGCTGTTGGGGATCTGGTCTGGATAGAGGCGAAACACCTCACGGAGAAGGTGATGGATCGCTCCATCTGTAGGAAACTGACCAAGCGCTGGCATGGACCAGTTCCTGTGACCGAACGCTTCTTCAGCGATATACAGATGACCATGCCCGAGGCCGACAGGGGAGCTCCAGTAGCCTACCGCCTACGCCTCCCTCCTCACTGGCGGATTCACGACGTGTTCGCTCAACATCGCCTCAAACCGTACACCAGCGGTCAAGATGCTTTTGCCGCACGCGATCACCTAGCGGTACCTGAAGAGGTGGTAGTAGACGGTCAGAAGGAAGCACACGTTGAGCGTATCCTTGCACGTCGAGTGCGATCTGTTCGAGGAAAGGAGGTGGAAGAGTGGAAGGTTCGCTGGACTGGCTACTCCAAAGCTCACGACCAATGGAGGACGCGTGACAAACTTGAACGCGGAAGTCCACTTCAACAACTTCGTGAATTCGAGCAAGCGAGACTGCACATGGAAGCGCAAGTCCGCGACGAAGCCACTCGGCGCCGCGAGCAGCGTGGCCGCCACTCCGCTCAAGCCGGAATGACGCTGGCCCAACTCATCACCAACCCCTGCGATGAACTGGACCAGCTCGAACAGATGGAAGATGATGTCCCCCTGCCGTGGGAACGCCAGGAGCGCGTGGAAGATGGGTCGTTGGCACTGGTGACAGAGCTGCTGGCAATACAGGCAAAAACAACCCGCACGCCCAGGATTCTCGTACTTTTCAGCGGTACTGGCTCAGTAGAGAGGGAGTTCCTAAATTGCTTCCCCTCCGCCTCAGTGGTGACCCTCGACTCCGGGCATATCTGGCAACCCACTCATGTGTGTGACATCCTGCAATGGGACTACAAGCAATACCCGCCTGGATTCTTCGATGTTATTTGGGCAAGTCCCCCTGCAGGCAGTACAGTCAAGCGCGCACCACTGGTGGACCCCCTGACCTTCCCCAGGCTGACAAAATCGTACGACGAGCATTGCAGATCATTGACTACCTAGAGCCAAAACATTGGTTCATGGAAAACCCCCGAGGTCGCTTCCCTAACGCGCTACGGCTTCGCCCTATGATGCGCCAGCTTCCCCCACCGCTGGTGTGTACCTACTGCATGTATGGTACGCAGTACATGAAACCCACCTGCATATGGACGAACTCAGCACCACCCTCGCCCCTGCTACGCTGTACTACTTCGACACCGTGTGCGTGCAGATGGGCAACCGGTGCTCACCCAGAGACTGCTCAGCTTGGACCTCACCCGCAGCAGACTGGAGCAGGTCAATCTGCGAGTGTATACCCCGTACCAGCGCTGCTGCTACGACAACTTTTCCGACATTTACGCCTCCGCGACACTGAAGACCCGCTTTAGATTCCAAGTGGCACCCTTCTTCTTGACAGTGGTGCCCTGGTAGCGGCAGGCGAACTATGCTCGAAGAGGAACCAGAGAACCTAAGGACTGGAAACAGCAAGGAACCAGAGAACCTAAGAACTGGAACTTAGATGGGTACCTTAGCGGAGTGATCCCAGGAGGTAGACCACTCCTAAGGGGGGGAGAGTTGTGCCCGGAGGCACAGCGTGAGCCGAGATGTCTATGCGTCCGTATGTGTGTCATCGGGGGTAATCTGGGATTGGCACGATGACAGTGAGATTGGGCTTGAAATCACGATGAGAATGAATACCAGATGTCCGGGGTATGACACTATGACACTATGACACTATGACAGTATGACAGTATGACACTATAGTAGTATGACAGTACTGTGGGGGGTGTCATCGTGGAACTCAGTCAGACCCTCGAGGAATGGTCAGATTCGCATCGGGGTTGAAAAGACAATGGAATCGAATATCAGATATTAAGGTTATGACAGTATGACAGTATGACGCTATGACAGTATGACAGTATGACAGTACAGTAGTATGACAGTACTGTGGGGCAGTCATCGTGTCAGTCTGTCGGCATAACATCTGAATCGAGAATGACGAATCGGAATTAGAAATGAGATCGGATCGGGAATTGAACGTTGAGCCGAAGTGTGACATCGGCTGTCGAGTGGTTGACCCTGCAACCTGAGTGACGAGTGAGTAAGTGGAGCACTTGAGAAGTGTTTAGGCTTCAGAACTCGGAACCGAATTATCGTTTGTACCTCAATCTGGCCCTGATCCAGTATATTATAAAAATCCGAATTGTGTACCTTTGCACGTTCAATCAAAAACATATCTCCGAGCATCTGTCGTCGTGCCCCTGGCACAAGCACCCCACTGCCGACACTTGACCTCCGGCCTCGAGAACGACCACCTCCAGCTTTCCCCGTGCCTTTCCCCGTGCCAGCATCAAGTGCCCTACCCGACACGGCGCTCGGTGCTTGGCTCCCCCTTCGGTGTGGAACGGCCAGGTGCGCAGGCGCGGCAACCCGCTTCTGCAAGGTGTGGCCGTCAGCCAAATCCGACCTCATGCGCTTCCTTCCTTTAGACGCAATTGTCTCAGGCGGTGCAGCATCCTCTGTGACCGTATCCCCCTCGGAACCCGCGCCCCCACGGCTAGGGGCAACCGATGCCGCGTCCTTGTCCACGAAGAGGTAGTCGTCACGGGTAACGCTGGGTCCTAACTCCACCCGGTCCGCCGTATTCACCTGCCTCAACGGGGCCGTCACGGACACGCCCTCCTGGAAGCCCTTCGTTTTTTCCACGGCAATCTGTTGAGGCACGAACTTCCGGAGGACCTGGAACACTTTGTCGATCTGCTCGTTGTCACGGAAGTAAGCCTCCCCTCGGGCTTTGTCCGTTACGCCCACGTTCAGCTTGTTCATGCGGAAGGTGTGAAACATCTCCGGGTCGGCGTTCGGCCCATCGATTGGCCCCCCGCAATGGACAAACCACCCTTTATTCTTTATGTGCAGGATTGAGCCTACCACATACCCCCCCGAGTGACCCTGGTGAAACACCACTCCGCCGTACGAGAATTTCCCGTTCGATTTCTCGGCGTATCCCTCCTTCCCACCAAAGCCGTCGCCATACACATACCGCGGCCTAAGGTTAATGTACTTGTTGTACGAGTGACTCAGACGTTGCGGCAGATCCAGGTCCTTCCACAGAGGCTTCCGCTGATGGCCACCTACGGGCAATGCCTGTGCGGGAGTGTTCGTGGGTTGCTCCGCCGATCCCAACGGCGCGTCCGGTACCACCCCCGCGGTCTCGGGTGCGGGCACCTCCGTGCTCGTGGGGGCGGGAGCATCCGCGGGTTGAGCCGCCGCTCCCGACGGCTCCTCTACACCCCCCGCGGGTTGCTCCGCCGATCCCGACGGCGCGTCCGGTACCACCCCCGCGGTCTTGGGTGCGGGGACCTCCGTGCTCGTGGGGGCGGGAGCATCCACGGGTTGAGCCGTCCCTCCCGACGGCGCGTTCACTACCAGCCCTGCGGTGTCGGGTGCGGGCACCTCCGTGCTGGTGGGGGCGGGAGCATGCGCGGGTTGCTCCGTCCCTCCCGACGGCTCCTCTCCACCCCCGCGAACGCCCTCGGGTGTGGCCGCTTCAAGGGGTGGGGGAGCCGATGCCGAGAACTCCGAGAGCATGGACAAGGCAGGTGCCGGAGTGTCCGCGGGTTGCTCCGCCGATCCCGACGGCGCGTCCGGTACCACCCCCGCGGTCTTGGGTGCGGGCACCTCCGTGCTCGTGGGGGCGGGAGCATCCGCGGGTTGAGCCGTCCCTCCCGACGGCGCGTTCACTACCAGCCCTGCGGTGTCGGGTGCGGGCACCTCCGTGCTGGTGGGGGCGGGAGCATGCGCGGGTTGCTCCGCCCCTCCCGACGGCCCCTCTACACCCACCCGAACGCCCTCGGGTGTGGCCGCTTGAACAAGGGGCGGGGGCCGCGCCGACGGCACCGCAAGCAACGGCAAACTGTTCTCGAGCGCGCCTTCCAGCAGCATGGCACCATGTTTTGCGAGGTTCAGAGCGTCTCTCTCGGCTTGGGAGGTTGGGTAGACCGTGCGCTTCGCCATGCACTCCGGCCTACCACAATTGTTCACCTCTTCAATGCCTTTGGCTACCATGCACACGTTATGGTAGCTAGCATTGCAGTGCGAGCACCTGTGGACACCACGTCCATCGTCCTTCTCGCATATGAAGCAGGACTCATCTGGTGCTGGCGGTGGGGGTGAGGGCGGAGCCGTGGCGAGCCCACCTAATTCATAGAACACCAAAACCAAACACGTTTACACAAGTAGGACGAGAAACATAAATAGAACTAAAAACTCATTACAACGTTATATTATTGGACCACTTTGAAAAATGTGCTCACCAGCGTCGCCGGTCTTCAGCGCGCTAGTAGGCCAGTCAAAGGACTTTCTTCGAGAACTCTGCGCTTCCTTGGCCAAGCCCGCCAACGCGCGGGGAGCGTCAATTGAGGCCAGCGTCTTAACGGTGGCCTCGGTGGCATCTTCCGCCACTTCACTAGCAGTACACTCTGATCGCGCTGCTCGCACTCCTTGCGCCCACAGTTCTTTTGATTTGTGAGCAAACCACAATCGGCAGTCCCGAATTTTCGCTGACATGAAGGATGGAAACCACCTCCACAAACACCACAAGTCAGAATGCTCGCGCTTTTCTTGCAATAAACGCACTTCCCCGGCCGAGGACCACACTGCTTGCATATTACTCCAACCTCCTCATTGCTAGAACACGCGAAATGAAAGTAGCCCTGGCACGTCTTGCATTGGATCTTCGGTACAATAGTTTTCGGGACCGCACAATCGCGGACCACACATTTCACTACATTCTCTTCTTTCTTCTTCACAAGAGCTTTCACAACAGCCTGTTTTCCACGGTTCGCCCCCATGTTTCTGGGGCAAGGTGTTAACGTGCTACTTACTCTTAGGTTTCAGGAGCATAAGTCAATTCAGTAAAGGCGGAGTCTTGGGCCTTCAAGTCCGTCCAGAACTCCAAAGCGCCACATCACCATGCACATACAAATATCCCACGCAAAAATATTTCGCTGAGGAACCCTAACAGATTTGGAGTCCGTCGATAAAACTTGATCGAACTCCAAAGCGCCACATCACGATGCACACAACATTATGTCACGGATATAAATTATGATGTGGAGCGCTGACAGATTTGGAGTCCGTCGATAAAACTTGATCGAACTCCAAAGCGCCACATCAAGATGCACATAACATTATGTCACGGATATAAATTATGATGTGGAACGCTGACAGATTTGGAGTCCGTCGATAAAACTTGATCGAACTCCAAAGCGCCACATCACGATGCACACAACATTATGCCACCGATATAAATTATGATGTGGAGCGCTGACAGATTTGGAGTCCGTCGATAAAACTTGATCGAACTCCAAAGCGCCACATCACGATGCACACAACATTATGTCACGGATATAAATTATGATGTGGAGCGCTGACAGATTTGGAGTCCGTCGATAAAACTTGATCGAACTCCAAAGCGCCACATCAAGATGCACATAACATTATGTCACGGATATAAATTATGATGTGGAACGCTGACAGATTTGGAGTCCGTCGATAAAACTTGATCGAACTCCAAAGCGCCACATCACGATGCACACAACATTATGCCACCGATATAAATTATGATGTGGAGCGCTGACAGATTTGGTGAACTCCAAAGCGCCACATCATGAAGCACTTCACGCCATTTCGAAGTGAAACGCGTTCGTATTCTTCAAGAATGTGACCGGTGATGGAAGTGCGAGGAAGCTCATGCCCTCGCACGAATATATTTCATGTATATTTGATATGTGGTTAGCGTGGTAGAAACGACAACGATATGGGTGGGACGAAGCGGCGCCCCAATCCGACAAGCTTCAACGGTGCGGTTGTACTTTGTTTGTAAAGAGCCCGAAGCTATTATGAACTATTATGATCTGTGACAAAATGCGTGAGAACGACTGTTGAGGAGTGCGCATACCTTTTTGTAGCAGGGGTGCACATCGTGGAAGGCCACGTGAAGTTCACCGTGGTTCGGGATGATCGACGTTGGCTACTAGGGCAGTTATGTGGAATCATGCATGTCATTCTAGCTATGAGCGTCTTTTTAGCTTTGTGCAGCTCAGACGCGAGCTACAATCCTGGACCAGACTGGGATATCCCGCCAATTCTTATGGACTTGCTACCTCTTCTAGTAGAAGTAGGCGACTCCGCACGCACCATACCTCTTGGAGTGTGGCCCCTACCGCAAGAAGCTATGCCGACGCTTCGACACTTGGTTACCAAGTTGGATTCGGTGTGCGATATTTGGGCGTCTGCACGAGCTGAGGCGACTTCCACGCCCTTGCGCAATTGTCAGATTCCTGACAGCTCAGACAAAGAGGAATGTTCTTCTCCAGACGAACTGGACACTTCGCGCGAAGTGTCCAAAGGAGGGATAGAGGGGCAAGAAGATGGTTTGCGTCGGTCGCTGACACGTCACGAAGTTGACAGACCACAGGAATACACGCCACTGAAGCGAGGAAACAGGAACCACTGGATAGGGAAGATGAGCGAGATTTTTAGTAGGTCCCCAAACCGCATCGCTTCAGCGGTGAGGGGGTACATTGAAACGCTGCCAAAGGAAGTGGCGGTAGGTGTGCTGCAACGCTGTCGCGCAGCGTTGTTCGGTGATACAGAAATGGCGAAGACCAAAGCTATGGACTGCATTCTAGAAAACCTGGTTGCGGTCTTTGGGGCGCTGTCGAGTAGGAATTCTAACTTGAACGAGGAGCACAAGCTTGCAGTGGCGGCCGCAGTGTTTGGCGAGAACATGCAAGAGGGGCAAGTGTTAACCGCAGCGACAACAATGTTAGGCGTGCATAAGCGTGTAGGATATGCGGGCATCACGGGGCATAAAAACATGCTGGCGGGTGCGAGGGTGGGCAATGCCGAGCGTGCACGAAGGAGCTTGCACGTGGGTGTGACGCGCCCCAAGCGACGTGGGCGTCGTTCAGGGTGCATGGCGGAAGCCACTTGTGCACTCATCCGCGACTTTTGGTTGCACCCGGACAACACGCGCGTGAGTCCTTGTAAGAAGGACGTGGTGTTGGCAAGATATCCACACACGGGGAAGCTTAAGACGCCCCGTGAGTACGTTAGCAAGCATTGGCTTGAGGCTTCGCAACTAGTGGTGTACCGGAGATTTGTGGCGAAATATCAAAGCGTGAAGGTGGGGCAAAGGTCGTTTGAGAAGGCGGGAGTTTGCAAACCGCACAATGTGGTACGGTTGACAAGAAGGGACACCATCTCTTGTTGTTGTAGGTATCACGAGGACATGCGCATGGTGCTTAAAGGGTTCGACGAAGCACGGGAGGCGGTGCACAAGAAGTGCCCGTGCAAGGATATGAAGTGTTGCCCCCGAGTGCCACGGACGGCGGAGGAAAAGAGGGAGAGCGCGGTGGGTGCGCCGACGGGGCAAGTGTGTGGCATCGTGAAGGCGGGGAAGTCTACCTCCACGTTCGCGGAGAGTCTGTTGTGCCCGCGTGAAGGGGATAAGCACCGCATAGAGTGCCTGTTGCAAACCTGCAAACAGTGCGGAGGTTTGAAGAACTTTAAAGTGTGCGAGAAGGAGGTGCAATATGCGGAGGAGGTGAGGTGGTCGTGCTATGAGACTCTGAGTACGGGCAAGTACGACGACGAAGGGAAAGAGGTTAGGAGGTTGCAGTTTTTGCAGAAGAAGACGAAATTGGGGGCGTTGATATCTAAGCTGCAAACGCTGTTGCTGGGGCACGAACCGGGGAAGTCGCCAAACTGTCGGTGCAATGGACGCTTTCTGTGCGAGGACGCGGCGTCGGAATCGTGGAAGTGGCGGAGGCTAAATGGCGTCGGGGACTGCCCGTTTTTGCGTCCCTATGCTTACCATACATTCATGGCCTTGCACCAGCACCGTCAATTTAAGACGTGTATCACGGATTTGCCGTTGGGGCATACGGCGTGGTGTTTCGACTTCTCCGAGAACCATTCGTTGAACATCCCGAGGGAAGTTCAGAGTTTGCACTGGGTGGTGAAGCAGGCTACTGTGTTGGTGTGTGTATTATGGCGGCACGCGTGCAAGGAAGTCGATGGGGTAGAGTCCACGGCGGAGAACCCGGTTGTGATAAAGGACTATGTGTACTTTATCAGTGATGACCGCAAGCATGATCACAGATTCATTCAGTACATGCGAGAGGTGATCATCAAGGAGTACTTTGAGAAAAGGGGGATTCCGAAGCCAATATTTATTCACGAATGGGCGGATGGTTGTGCGGGGCAGAACAAGTGCGCGGCGGGATTCGCGGACGTGGGAAACAGCAAAATGGAATGGTCGCTGGGGATTCCTTGTCAGCGGAACTTCTTTGAGACGGCGCATGCTAAAGGGGAGCAGGACGGAGCGGGGGCACACGTGAAGCATGCAGCGGCGGTGGCGGTAATTTCGGAGGGTGACAAATGGTATGGGAAGATCTTGTGTGCGGCCGATCTCTATGCTTTTTGTGTGGAGAGGGTGCGCACACGCGCGGACACCAGCTACACGAAGTCGAGGGCCGCATTCAATCAACGATTTTTTTATCTAGTTCCCGAGGACGCGACGAAAGAGGTGGCGGGAGGTTTGTCGGCGGTTGATCACACGGCGCGCATCGCATACAAATCTTTGGAGCGCACTTTGCAACTGCATTCGGTGCGATCGGGCGTGGAGGGGAAGTTGCTGGTGCGCGACAGGACATGCTATTGCGTGTCATGCTATGCAGAATGTGTGTCGTCCATGCCGACGTCCGAGAACTGTTTGGAGAGCTCGCATGTGGATTTGTGGAGGGAGGTGGAATTGACGCCCGCAACGGGTGCGGACGCGGCAAGGGTGCGGGAGTTGGTGGAGGAGTATGCGAGTGATGTGAGTGTAGCGGTGCGGCGCGGATGCATCATCGCGGTCCACCGAGACCCGGCGGACCGCACACACGCCTACTACTTGGTGAAGGCGTTATCCGCCGTGACGGAGGTTGGACCTAGGGGGCGCCGAGATGACTATGGGCAATATTTTGGCCCGGGAGAATTTGTGGTTTCGGGGAGGTACTTTGAATGGGAAGATGCCGATGTGAGAGATGACTACATACTAGACACAAGTAAAAAGTGCTTGATCTCTTGTGAAGCCGTGCGTGCAACCGATGTGCGCCTAGTTAAAAGAGGGGATGTGTACAAGATGCCTGCTGCCGAGCATGAGCGCGTGTTATCACTGTTGTAATTTTTGCATTCAAATATATAGTATGGGATTTGGCATTCACAATGCAATAATGATAACATTTTTTTGCATATTTATGCTCAAGCATTTGAACAAACTTGGGGCATCACAATTTTGATGTGACGCGCATGCATACCAAGTGCAAAACATGATTTCCTGCGGTTTGCAGTGCCCAAAATGGCCCCGCACGACTACTCCAAAGCCCTAAATGTCAAACAATAACATTTTTGAGTTTGTCTAAACCTTCTCCGAACTTCTCCAAAAATATCAAGCCGTATAACAACATTTACCGAAATTATGCACTTTCTAGCGGACCCCGCATACGCGAAACCCCTGCTCTCACCGCCAATATTTCACCCGCCAGCAACCCTAAAACCCTAAAATCTTGGCTATGCAACTTTCAAGTGCCTTCAACTAACTTGGTGCACCTCCCCAAACTCGGCGGTGACCTTTTATCAACACATTCATGCGACGCGCATGCATGCCAAGTGCAAAACACGATTTCCTGCGGTTTGCAGTGCCCAAAATGGCCCCGCACGACTACTCCAAAACCCTAAATGTCAAAATTTTATATTTTTGAGTTTGTCTAAACCTTCTCCAAACTTCTCCAAAAATATCAAGCCGTATAACAACATTTTCCGAAATTATGCACTTTCTAGCGGACCCCGCATACGCGAAACCCCTGCTCTCACCGCCAATATTTCACCCGCCAGCAACCCTAAAACCCTAAAATCTTGGCTATGCAACTTTCAAGTGCCTTCAACTAACTTGGTGCACCTCCCCTAACTCGGCGGTGACCTTTTATCAACACATTCATGCGACGCGCATGCATGCCAAGTGCAAAACACGATTTCCTGCGGTTTGCAGTGCCCAAAATGGCCCCGCACGACTACTCCAAAACCCTAAATGTCAAAATTTTATATTTTGAGTTTGTCTAAACCTTCTCCAAACTTCTCCAAAAATATCAAGCCGTATAACAACATTTTCCGAAATTATGCACTTTATAGCGGACCCCGCATACGCGAAACCCCTGCTCTCACAGCCAATATTTCACCCGCCAGCAACCCTAAAACCCTAAAATCTTGGCTATGCAACTTTCAAGTGCCTTCAACTAACTTGGTGCACCTCCCCAAACTCGGCGGTGACCTTTTATCAACACATTCATGCGACGCGCATGCATGCCAAATGCAAAACACGATTTCCTGCGGTTTGCCGTGACCAAAATGGCCCCGCACGACTACTCCTAAACCCTAAATGTCAAAATTTTATATTTTTGAGTTTGTCCAAACCTTCTCCAAACTTCTCCAAAATTATCAAGCCGTATAATAACATTTTCCGAAATTATGCACTTAAGTATGTAACCCCCGTCCACCCACGCGTGCCACATGCCTACATAGAAACAGAAAAATAAAATAGAGAACAAATAGAAAAATAATATAAAAAAGTGAAACAGAACTGTCGAAAAGTTTCTAACTGTAACTGCCTGACTGCCTTCCCCTAGTGCTCGACGAACTAAGATGCGTGACCCGCGTGCGCAAAGCGTGCCCTCAGCAAGCAAGCCTGAATCTTAAGCACTGCTTGCCGAACGAATATCATCACAGTTGTGGGCTGTGATGTTATTAGGTGGAGAGAGGGGACTGCCTCACCCGGAGGAAAGAGCGAGATGCTTTGTGCGATGTGTGCACGCTCGGCAAGCGTACTTCGTAACATACATTCCTCTTTCGTATTGCTTGCCAGGCGAATAATATTTCAGCCTACAGAAAGCTGAAACGTTATCATGCTTTAACTGCCCCAGGGACTGCCCCAGTCCCTGTCAAGACAGTGATGGATGCGCGGTGGCCTACACTTCAGGCTGGTTAGCAACTCGCTTTCAACTTGGGTTTGTGCTGTTTGGATGTTTCGAGAATCGCCGCGAACTCTGTTATACGGTCCGATGAATCAAATTACAAAACCGATCGTCAGATTCAATCTTTAATTTAATCTATATATTTTCAATTCAAGGCTGTCACATCGGGGCTAAATGTGAGCGTTCATTACAACTCTAAGACGCTGTATGCCATGCCATGTCATGTAATGTAATGGCATGCCATGGCGTGGCATATGCCATACATGCCATGCCATTACATTACATGGCATGCCATGGCAATATGGCATGGCACTGGAATGGCATGTCAATATCATGTCACATGCGATGCCACGTCATGGCATGGCATGGCATGGCATGGCATGGCATGGCATGGCATGGCATATCACATATAGCATATCGCATATAGCATATCGCATATCGCATATGGCATGGCATGGCATATCGCATATGGCATGGCATTGGCATGTCATATGCCATGTCACACAGCGTTTTAGGTCCATATTTATTTTCACATCAAGTATAAAAGCCCAGAGACGTCATATGGCGTCTTTGACCCAAAATTCGAGTTCTTTGGTTTTCATAGCCTGATTTGTCCGCTTATTCTGAATTAGTGTATTCTGCTAACTTTGACGGCTTCGAAGTATCCTACGTGGCGAATTGTCAAAATTCGGCGGCGCGCTCTTTCAGTATCCCTCAGAAGGGCATGTTTAGCAAAATTGTCGGGTGGAATCTCCGGTCTTGCCGCGGTTTGACCGGACAGCGCGCCAACGTCCTCCCGGGTTCCGCTAGGGGGACGGTGGCGCTGCTTGAGGGAACGCTCATTAGGTCTAATCTCAAAACGAGAAGATTCTGTCTGACAGTTTTGTTGATCTTTGCATGATTAACAATATTTATTACGGACAACACCTTAGGAGTTCAATATATTAAGTTTAGTACTTCGACAGCCTAGCGACATCCCGCGGAGATAGAGCGGAAGAAATGCTTCATACCGCCAGCGATTCATTGAGCGGATGAAGCGCATCTGCGCGTTTTAAACGTTTTATATAAGTTCACTTAGTTGTGTTAAGTAGCTACAGCCACTCCCTTGGTCAGAACGCCAAGAGAATGGCGTTTCGAGGATGGCGTTTACCGCTCCTCGCCACTCGAAGCGAGGACCCCAAGATCCGCTTCAAGTGACCAAATCTGAGCGGGCAAGTTACCTAGCGCCCAAAGTATGTCGTGTGCAACATATTTTGATGCTAGCATGCTGCGGATGTTCCTAATCTATTCATTAATTAACACCCCTGAAACAGCTCTTTACACTGGCGGAACGTGAGAAGTGCTCTTCACAACATGCAAGGCGGGTCTCGTGAGCGGCTCAGATGTCACGCGACGGGCGGGGGATTCGATCTACCGACCGATGCAGCATCTGAGTGCAAATGTGAGGTTTCATTACAACTCTAAGACGCTGTATGTCATTCCATGCCGTGCCATGTCATATGTACATTGCCGGGCGTGATACAGGTCACTTGTATACAGGTTTGTGATAACGGATGTTCGTGCGGGTGCGTTGTGCGGATGGCTACCCTCACGTGATCATCTTCGCGCAAGTACTCCTACTACCGATGTGTCACTAGGGTCTGTATGGGCACACTAGAGTCGAGGGTCAGGGGCCTGCCTGTCAGGGCTGCCTGAAACACAGATCTCAGCACTGTGATTCCATGGTGAAGTCGATGCCGCACACATCATCGCGCCATTCGATTCCGCGGACATTGTACACGAGTTCCACTGCATGCGCTTGCTCCTGTAGCTCAGTGGCATAGAGCGGTCGAACTAGAGAGCGATACGTCGCAGGTTCAAATCCTGCCGGGGGCATTTTCCCCTGGCATTTGAAAGGATCAACCTGACTTGTACAGTGGATTCGTCACTACCATTTATGGAATCTATCGACCAGCGCGAATCGCCATTGTAGTCTTGCATGCCCCGCCCGCGCCGGGTAAAGCGTCGCGCATGTATGCCGGTGGTATCGGTAAGTATAATATCGTGGTATATGTAAGTCGGTGGTATATGTAAGTCGCGGTCCGTGTAATATCGGATGCCTCTGTTGCTAAGCACATGCTAATCGCTTTGTGGTAAGCCAGAGTGTAATGAAACATCAGATCCCAGCACTATCGCGAGTGTTGGCCATTCTCTCTGTGTTCGTGCTTCCCATGATGTACCTTCCGCATCATTTTTAGACTTTCACTTTCCACGCATGCCCGCCGCTGCGGGGTTGCTGTGCCCGCCTACATCAGGATTCCGGAAAATTATGACAACGACTAGGTCAATTGCGAGGCGTAAGCTCCTGGAGGTGGTAGTCCGACATGTCGACTCCGCCATTCGGGTCAACGACACTGTCCCGCAATAACTCGCCGACGACGTTGGCGACTCCGCCTACCGTATTCCCGGCATTGGGGATGTTGTTCTTCACATCACGAACGAGCGAGAGCAATGCAAATAACGATGAGGCACGACGACGCGGGAATGGCGTTCCTGGAGGACGGTATTTTTTATGCCACAACGTTCACCGGTAGCGTCGTGGTATGCGACGTTTCCGTTTCTCGATTAAGCTCCCGTCAACTCTTCATTTTTTGTCCAAGTCAAGTGTACATCGATTGACTAGATGGGAGCGAAAGCGTCTCCTTTGTTCAGGGGTTTGCCCGTTTACGATCCACCTTGCACGAGGGGAATTGTGAGTGCGCAAAGGATATAGTCGGAGGGGTTTTTTTTTTTGGAAACCTAGAACGGTCTTCGCACTGAAAACGTTGAGGAGATTTTAGTATTAGGAAAACGTATCATTATACACCCACACCCCACACACACACACACATTGTATGGATATATCGAATCATCACTACTCACACGATTAAAACATAAGTACTGCTAGATATAATTATTATAACGGTATATCCATTTGTTGTACCCTGGGTTAGGGTTTCGATATCAGAACCGGTCGGAAAGATAAGTTCAACGAGATAAACGATACCTGACTTTAAGTCCAGGTTTTAGGTTCCGATCTACGGATGACGGTCACCCAGACTACTATAGGATGATGCAGGTGACACGATTCAGGGGTCAATGTGCGAAATCCAGCAAGTGCGTAAGGTAGATTTGAATCCGAGTCGATGACATGTCCAAGGTTTCATTTCGCTGCAAGTGGCATGTGTGAATCACGTGTAGTTATTGTTCGCAATACACATGTTGCATTCCCATCTCGCCCATCAAAAACATTATACCGAAGAAACAGTCAATCGCACGAGATAATGCACATATCCGGTGATGAGCGTGACCACAATCGATTTTACGAGGTGGCCAATCTCTCTAGTGAGACTATCGAAACTCGCTCAGTCCCAAATGTAGGGCGACTTGAGAACTTCACTGTTAAAGAATGGTGACATTGCCTACAGGGCCTGTAACTCTCTCCCCTAGCTCTCTCAAGTCCTTGAGCTTTTAGGCGAAACCGTGTACTCCAGATGTTGCACCAGCAGACCCACTTGGAAGACACGGAGGGGACCCCATTATCCACACTTTTCAAACATGATATCCAGGCATACCCACGCGATTCTCTCCGTTTCAAATCATATTCATACAAACATAGGTTTCATGTTCTATACCAGTCATCATACTGGCCAGTCAGTCAACTGTACCCTCAACACACATTGCAATGTGCACAGAATCCAGCGCATAAATGAAAAGTGCATTCATTCCCCAACCCACGGTAAGTAACAAACCCAAAATATATGTACACAAGGCTCTGGCTATGGCATCCGCATACGGATCCCCACCTCTCCCATCCTGATTGCTGTAAGCTCTTCTGAGAAGCTTGTCTCACAATTTCCTTAAGCTACCCTCACCAGGACAGCGTCCAAGAGGTAACCCACATGAGTTTGAGCAGAAGGGCAATTGTCTGATGGACAGCGACTGGCAAGTGTAGCATCTGCATGTGCATGGACGTTCGATGTGCTGCTCTCCCTCTCAGAATTCAAGTGAATCTTAGTCTTCATAAAAGTGCTCCTCCTCATCGTCCAAGTTGGAGCGTTCAAGCCTGACACTGGACAGCAATACCAAGGTGCCTCCCACCCAAATCTTGACCATCATGTGGCTGAGTTCATTTCTTCTAGAATCCCCTCGGCCCAGCATCAACATTCCTTGAAACGAATAACCTTCCAGCAGCCTCTCAAAATCGCCTCGAGCGGCTCTGCAAGCTAAACAACACGATGGAGTCCAACACTGACGACTGTGGACTTCAACCAAGCTCCGGAAGGCGTTACTTGCATCCAACAGGTGCATGCAACAGGTTAATCCAACAGGTGAAAGAGTGATGCACTCTTGGACTGGGCCTTTGACCAGGCTCCAAAAAGGCTCGAACGGGACATCTCTCAAATCATAAATGCTGCGCGTGCATGCATGAAGACGTGCACATGCAGTATCTATAACGATGCGATAACCATGCGGGGGGCACCTGATACGGTGCTGGTTAGCGATGATCCATTCCCGGTAGTCAGGATCTTGCAGCAGGGCTCCCAACTGGATGGAACGACGAGGACAACACCCCCTCCGACTTTCAGTCCCCTTAGCGATGCAGCGCCCCACTGCAACGCATGCAGGGATTTGTGAGGCCGGGACTCGCCTGCTCCTGGGTGGTATTTGGGATTTGTGAGGCCGGGACTCGCCTGATCCTGGTGTGAGTATTGCGCGCGGGATTTGGGGGCCGGGACTCGCCTGATCCTGGGTGGTATTGCGGGATTTGTGAGGCCGGGACTCGCCTGCTCCTGGGTGGTATTGCGGGATTGCTGATCCATCTCTAACGGGGACATCCACTGCCCTCGCGTATGTGCCGCCACGCCAGTAGTCCTCTGCACCCGGCATCAGCCCCCCAACCCCGCACCCCTTAGCAGCCTCTCATATACCACGCCACACACACCCATATACCTGCCCCGAGATCGGCCCTGGCACCCATGGCATCTGAGTCTTTGCCTTGAAGCCCGCCCCTTCTCAACCCCTTCTCGCAGGCAGCGAAGCTATCCGATTTCACAATAAGTTACCAACTAGCGCACCTGCGCTGCGGGGGACTCCAACATGCCCAAGTGGGCAGCGGGGAGAACCAGGCGCGTGGAAGCTTCCGCAATTCTGAGGCTTTGGCGAGATGCATTGACGTCTTCTGGGCAGAGATGCATGCTATGGGGGAAGGGCGCACCTTCAGGGGCACACGCCCGGCGGCAGGGGAGAATGGCTCCGGGTCTTGGCTCTGAGGGAAGGGCCAATCTCCACACCCGCATCCTCCGAATTCACCGTCACTTGGTTGCTGGAGATGCGGCCAGCAGCCAGCTCCTTCCCTTC
>LGRX02005480.1:0-21623 GCA_001247695.2 Cymbomonas tetramitiformis
TGAATATATCAGCTGGGATTGTATATTCGGTGAGTCAGATAATCAGAATAGATCTCCGGTGAGAATACTCAGTCTTCCCGTTATATGTTCGGGGTCTAGGGTTCCGGGACCGGTGACAGTCATACACCCTAACTATAGGAATGACAGTCGGGGCGTCACTTCCAGCACACCACCTAGGGTGGTGACTGGCAAACTAGGTGGTCACGGAACTGAAACAAACACCTACTCAGCTTCGGTGGAAATACGCATCCTACAGGAGAACCTGTCCTTTCTGGCAGGGTAACTCCTGAAACTAGCAGTCAGTGAGGCATATTGCAGAATACAGATACAGTTAAAACCCTAAATTAAGCCCATCTTGGGGCAACCTGAACCAACAGCATCACAATCCGGAGGCAGGCTAATCCAATCCCGTCAACTCTAGCCACGTCGAGAGTGCCCGGGAGAGCCGGTGCCTTTGTTACAGCGCCCAGGAGAGCTAGTACCACTGTTTGGCAAATCATGCGTAGAGCAAAATGAGAAAGTTCAGAAAGTGCCGATGTTCCTGTAGTCAGTTGCACCGGGTGCAACCAGCCGGGTCCTGTGCTCGATTGATGAAGAAGGTGCATCCTCGTCCAACTCGCCCCAGGCGGGTGGCACATAGATCGGCGACGGTGGAGCACCACCCGGCGAGGGCGGCACGGTAACGATCGGAGCCGCTTCGGGTGGTTGCGAGGGACCCGGGTACCACGTCCAAAGGGTACCGAGATAATCCCATGGTCGTTGGGGTACCACCCCTCCGGTCGCCAATAGAGCGCCGGCGGGACGGCTGTGGGCGTCAGCACACCAGCACCACCGACATCGTCGCCGGTGTGCTCCGGGGCTGCTGATGATGCTTGCGCGGAGTGATCTTGGGAAGGCATGGCAGCTGCACAAACAAAGAACAGCATGCGGACCGCGAGAGATGTGAGGGCGGAGAACCCAAAACCCATCGGTGGTCTGCCGCACCCCAAGGCTTGCCGCGGTGGCGGAAGACCCTCGTCGTCATCCTCGGAGTCGTCTGCTGCCACTGAAACCGAATCCACGGGCGCAACGGGCCCCTGCAGTGCATCGCAAGGGTCGGCTCCGGTCCCGTGAGGTCCAAGTTGACCGCGAACTTGTCCATGAAGGACACGTGCGGCTCGTGTGCGTGCAACGCGCTGACGGGGTACAACTCCCCGTCGGACACCACCGACTGCGGAGCGGAAGGCGGCGTTGGCGTCGGTGGTACGACCAGAGCGTCGGCATGGACGTTGTCATGGACCTTGAAGTTGTTGATGTTCACAGCACCACCAACCGCGCACGCAGACACCGAAGCGGGTGTCAGCGGGCTGGCAGCACTCCAGATATAGTAAACACTCGATTTTAAGAAAACAGGAATTTTCGGTCAGCCTAGCAAATTTCTTATTTATATAGAGATCTTAAATATGGAGTGTTATGTGTTAAATATTGTGAAGAAATCAAAAAAGCTGGCTACTTTCTTACTGGCGGGTTTTCTTATTACTGGGTGATTACTGTACTCGTCGATGGTGTCGGGCACCTGCTCCTCGGCGACAGCGAAGGAGAAGGCGGAGACGGTGTCGTAGAACTCCGGTTTGCTGTCTGCAATGTAGCAGACGGCGTCAAAACGAGCGGCGTCGTTGTTGTCCATGGCGTTCTGGAACAGCGTGGCGAAGACGTCATTCTCGCTGTCCGCAACGCTGAAACCGTGTGCGCCAACATGTCCGCGTGGCCCGCCGTTCGGGCAGTCCCGATGCCAATGCTTTTCCGCCGTAGCGGAGCATGTCGGGTTCCGGCACAAAGGAACGAACGTACCGGTGGGTTTGTGGAAAGCCGCCCTCCCCGAAGGCCTCCCACGGAAGGCCTGCGGGAAGTTGCCGTGCTCGGGAAGAGGCTTCACTGCGAAGCGGACTCCGTCTCTATGTCCACCTCGTCCGATGGCGTTCTTCTTGTCGTTGCGGGTCGTGAAGCCCTTCGTGTCGTCGATACGGTTGTGAAGGGCTTTGATCTCTTTCTTCATGTCGAAGAGCTGGTCGCGGAGCTCGCTGAAGATGGTCTTGAAGTCTTCGTTGTCGCTCTGCCCAATTAGGGTGAGGTCGGAGAACGTGCGCGCAGCAGGCGGGACGTGCGAGTCCGTCCCGTTTTGTGCGTAGCACTCACGGGTCCATTGCTGGATGGTGGCAAGGGACTCCGCTGCACGTTGGTCGTGCAGCAAAAGGCGGTTGACAACCGGGGCATAGAAAACCGGGTCGAGGGACTTGATGTACAAGGACTTGACCTCCATGTCATCGAGGGTGCTCTTCCGTCGAGCAGACCGAAGAGCGGCGTTGAAGGCGGCGATAGTCCGCGACGGGTCGAACTGGGTGATCTTGATGGCCAGAAGGTCTGCGGTGCCCTGAAAGGGTCCGCCGGAATCCAGAAGCATCCTGGCGATCTCCAGCAACACCCGTTTCCCATCAAACGGGTGTGCCTCCGCCGAAGACTCCATCCAGTCTGCCGCGGGCGACACCGGAGCGATGATGTACTCCAGTGTCGAAAACAACAGCTTGTTCGCCTCAGCGCGGACGGGCAGGGCGGTGGCATCCTCCATGTCGAACAGGGAAGAAAACGCGTCCTCCTCAGTGACGAAAATGTCCCGTAGCGCCAGGACCAGACGGGCGAAGACGGAGCCGACGTTCGACTCCGTACCGTGAAAACGCCCATGTTTGTCGTCGTACACCTTCCGTTGATGACGAGCTTGGCGGCCCGCTCGTCGAAGGACTCCTTCGCCAGACGTCTAACCTCGTCGAGGAACATCGCTCCCGCTGATTGGGCAGCCGGTGCAGTCGCGACCGTAGGAAAGGCTGGCGTGGTTACATGGCTGCGGCATCGTCGAAAATGGTAACTAGTGAGCGGCGTGCGGCCGCAGTGTGTGATCTCGTAGAAGTGCCCATGATGAAATGACTATAGAGACAGGGTGAGGTGAATAATGCTAGGTGAGGCTAACGGTGTGGGCGACGGCTTGCGAGCTGTGGCGGGTCGTCGAGGATAATCCGGGGAAACAGCAAACAATACGCGGTCGTGTGGGACGAAAGGACGTGATCGATGCCGGACGGTATACTAGTGACCAGAAACAGCAAAATCCAGCCCAACGATACTACACGGAAAATGAAGCTGCCGTAACGCGCGCCCCAATCACCCAATCAACCGCGCGTCCGTAACTGAGCCATACCGCCCATACCGAAAGCCTCTCCAACGCGGGTACCTCACCCGATCTCAAGCGCCGGTGCTTAGCCAATCATGGCTAAAGTCGCAGTGTAAAATTAAGAGTGCGTGGGACCAAACCTGCTGAATATATCAGCTGGACTGTATATTCGGTGAGTCGGATAATCAGAATAGATCACCGGTGAGAATACTCAGTCTTCCCGTTGTATGTTCGGGGTCTAGGGTTCCGGGACCGGTGACAGTCATACACCCTAACTATAGGAATGACAGTCGGGGCGTCACTTCCAGCAATAAGCGCTTATGTCGGCGACATATAAAGCGCTTATATCACACGCTTATATAACCACCAACATAAGCGCTTATATCGCGACATATAAAGCGCTTATAGCACAGTTCGGGACACTACCGATGCCGAATCTTGCCAGTTCGCCCTGCGCTCGCCATCTGGCACACGTTTGAAAAACAGCAGATCGTTGACAGAACCTACTGTCATCGACAGTAGGCTCTGTTGGCACCTACTGTTGCGCCTACTGTTAATTGAGTGTCAGTTATTGAGCCCTCTCCTACTGTTGATTTCGAAGAGGCCTACTGATGACAGTAACTAAGCCTACGGACATACCTACTGTTGTCACCTACTGTCGCATCAGTAGGCACCGGCATCACTGGTTACGAGCTTCGGCCGTTGCGCGGCCGATCGCGCGATTCTCGACAGAAAGCAATGGAAAGCAGCTCGTCACCTCCAGACTACCACAGAAATTTTTTTTAAATCGATAAACCGGGAGGAAATCTCCGCGTCCGGCGGCTCTGACTTGTGAGAGTAGGACTTTGCACTTTCGTTTGCTGAAGTTCAAGTTGCCGAACCGGAAGTCAAGTGCGGAACTGCCAAACCCGAAGTGCCGATAAACATCTACATGATATTGATTATTGATGATATATCAAGAATTCAAGATGATTGATGATGATAATGAAAATGATGTGAGATATCCGATATCCGTCATATCAAATCAATCGACTCGAATGACAATGACATGAAATGACATGACATGACATGACACTCAATCAGTCGAGTCTTGTCTATCTCTATGACGGTTTGCCCTCCAATTCTGGAGGGAACCCCAGGGGCAGTGATTCAGCTGCATTGTGCGAGCTGTAGCGTAGGGCCCATAGCCATATTTCGGTGCACGACAGGGGTCGATCACGGAGAGCCTGACTTTCCCCAATGGATGGGGGGTCTGGTTCCTCCTAGTTCCACCCCTTGCTCTGAGTGGCCCTGTCATCTTGTCATTTGCCATGTGCTCTCGCTCCGACCGAACGACCGTTCCACACCGCACTCGATAAAACACCTAACTATTTTATCTTATGCAGTTTTAGCTCGACCGGACCACTGCCTTGTGCTTCCTTTACCACTGTGATATATATATATATATCCTTTCTCGTCAGGTTATGGGCCGTACCACTTCGGTGGTGGTTCATTCGTCACGTCTTTGACTCGTTTCGGCCTGGTGTGTCGATTCTACAACCTCGCGAGACCCGCCTCGTGAACCGTATGTTGCGAGACCCGCCTCGTAATTGCCCAAGTACGGATTTTTGGTCTGGGGTACCATCTCGGCCTGGAGCGCCGACCTCTGCCTAATCCTTCCGTTTCGGTTCCCATTACCGGACGTTCCTTCGATTCTCGAGCCATCTCGTGAGTCGCCTACTTCAATTTTGCGCCGGAGCCGCGTTGTTGATCCTACTGTGGAGTACCCTCGCTCTGGAGCACCGACAACCGTTATCCCGTTTTTATCCCATTCGTGACTGAATTCATTTTGAAAGCCGCCCATTTTACGAGCCATCTCGTAACTAGCCCTCTGCATATGTGCGCTGGAGTCGCAATACCACGAGTCCTTTGACTTTCTGGTCAGCAGTGCTTTCGTATCGAAAAACTGGCTTATGGCACGCCGATTTTGACCTCACCGACGGTTTCCTCGTGAAATTTGACCCTCGTTCACCTTTCCATCGCCCGATTTGGTTACTTTTAACGAAGGTTACGTGTTTCGTTCTCGACCCTATCTTATCGACGACAGATTTTTCAGTCGCCAGCCTTCTACGCCCATGGCCTCGTCACCCCAGCGTGCACGCATGGTTGCAGTTCGTGTTGCGCTGGAACGCCTTCGTCAACAACATCTTACCTTTGGCTTCGACCTGGTGGTGTCTAATGGTGCTTGCCCACCAGGCACCAATCACGACGAGGACGACATCAGCAGCGGGACCCTTGACTCCCACGACCTCGTCTCGCCACTCCCCTCACCTTCGCCTTATACGCCCCCTGGTCACCATCGTGTGGTGTCTGGTGGTGCTACCACACTCGCTTCACCCCTCACCATCATCCCTTTTGGGTTCCTCCCCATGAGCTCAATCACGTTCCCTCACCGCACTTTCCGCCTTCCACCTCCCTACCCCTTCTCCATCGACGCATTCACTCTGGTGGTGCTAGGTCGCTTTTGGCTTCGGCACCGCACGGGTGTTGGTTAAGTCATCATCTTGGCGGCGCTCGACGACTTTTGATCGAGAACACCGCCGCCACCAAACTGCATCGAAGCCGAAAAAGAAAAAGAAAAAACCACGCCCGTTGGGCGTATGAGTAAATTAATTTCCCCGGCCCTACTCTGGGCCGGATCGAAGCCGAGCAATCAGCAATTGCACATTATGTTTTGCAAGCCTCCTAGCCTGTATATTTAGAATTCCTAGGCAACGCCCATCGTGCACGAACGTGCTTCTAGTTGGGTTGAAAAAGGCCCCTATGGCCTGGACATTCAATTGACTTTGGGTTATGGATTAGGGCTTGCATCTGCCTTGGCATGGCCACTCACACCTTCGGCGTGAGGTGGTGTCACGGAGAGCGCGACTTTCCCCAATGTATGGGGGGTCTGGTTCCTCCTAGTTTCACCCCTTGCTCTGAGTGGCCCTGTCATCTTGTCATTTGCCATGTGCTCTCGCTCCGACCGAACGACCGTTCCACACCGCACTCGATAAAACACCTAACTATTTTATCTTATGCAGTTTTAGCTCGACCGGACCACTGCCCTGTGCTTCCTTTACCACTGTGATATATATATATATATATATATTTGCTAGAAACTCAGCAGTGCACGCGGGGGAACGCTGCCGACGGTGAAACAACGAACCATGATAAACTCAGATAATAGACATATATAGTGAGTTTGTCGCACAAGCTGATCACCGAAGATGACACACTGAATATGACACCTGACTGTACGAACTAGTTAGGGTGTCATTTCCAGCAATATTCACTATATATATATATATATATATATATCCTTTCTCGCCGAGTAGGTCCCTTGGGATAATTTGTACGCCGTGGGGCTAAGGGGGGCGAGAAAAACCTGCAAAAAGTTTGCAGAATTTCTGGGGTCAAGTCATAGAAGTCCGGAGGGGGTAATCAGTGTGGTGGGTGGGTGAACTGAAGGTGGGCTGTCGAGTGATTCTCTTGATGGCTAAGGGCGTGCGAGCTACTCGGATAGTCCACAAGACATGCCTATGTCCCCTGATGGGTGGGGGGTGGAGGGGTGGGAGAATAGTGGGATGGCAGCCCGTGGCTGGCACTCGCGAGAGGTCTACGCGACTGAGTAAAAAGGGTAAGGGTAGATGCGCCGGAGGTTCACGGAACATGACAGAGTCATCGCGACTGTCATGTGACGGAATCACAGGTTCGATGAGACACAGCCGGCGAACCGGCCAAGAAATCAGCGTCAACTTTAATTTGTAAACAAATAGATAAGTCCTTCTCGTGAGTGGTATCACTGGTAAGTTGCTTCGCCCAACAGGGCGAACATACTTTTCATTATGCCTATTTCGAAAGCAGTAAGCAGGTTGCGCTCAGCTGTTCGAAAGAACTTAGAAGCCCTTCCTGATAATTCTAACCTGCAGACCGGAATCATGCTTGAGCGCTCCCCTGACAAGATTGAAAAAGTCTCACTGTGACATCTCTATCTGGTGTCTGCTTCGCGCTTTTCGCCATCGCGACCTTCCATTTGCCGATAAACATGCAGCAAACAGAGGGCCCTCCTGTGCAGATAAACACAATTTTTGAATACGTATCAGCTCGCAGAGAGGATCTGGGTTTGAGTTTCTCAGGGCGCAAAGCGCAAAAATACGTATTGGGCGCCCAGGTATTCATGGATTTAGCTCACTGCAGCGCGCCTTTTCTTCCTACTCACATTTCGCATTTGCAAGCGCTCACTCCTGTGTTGCGCGCGAAAAGAGCTTCAGTGTGGGACATCGCGTGTCAGAGTGCTTTCCAAAGAGGGATCGCAGTTTCCATCAAGTTAATTAACGAAGCTGCAGTTGGCTTTGCGACTAATCGAGCGCCTCCAAACTCCAAACAGATTTCCAGCGCTGACCAAACCGCAGTTGCATCTTGTACTACGCATAATGCCGAACCTGAAGCTGACATTCCATGGGACCTGTTCTTGTCGTCTCAATCTGACAGGTGGTTCTCTCCTGAGCAACTTGTGCGTTCTGCAAGGAAGGTATTGAAACGAATTGACCTGGACCTTTTTCAGAGACTCTAGCAAACCGTATCATACAAGCTGCCAAATTTTATGACATGCAACAAAATGGGTTTGTAAGTGCTTTGTTTGGTCGCGTGTACATGAACCCACCTGGTGGGATGTACAAGGGAGAGAACGCCAACGGTTACGCATTTCAAAGATTGTTACAAGCCTTTAAGTCAGGCAGTGTTGAAGCATTTATTTGTATTCTGAAGGCCGCAGTTGGTTACAAGTGGTTTAATAGTATCGACGAATGCATATACTGCCGGTTGTTCGAAGCACAGAAGTTCTTAAGTCCGATCCACGACAACACTTCGAAAAGCCCTCACGGCTATGTTGTCGTGTATGCCGGACCAGATGTAGCAACGTTCGCTGCTGAGTTTGCACAATGGGGTCGCATTATTGTGCCCAGCACCATGCTTCATTTTATTCCGAGTTCCCAGCGCCCAGTCAGCGTGGCCTTAGTGTAGCGTGCGTCTGCTCCTAATTCAAAAGAAGATTTTGTCTTGCAACTTACTGCTTACTGTGTAGAGTGCTGTCCGCAGCACTATTACTGCGCTTCATTTTAATGACTTTCCTTACGACCTGCAAACATATATTTCGTGTAATATTTATTTGTTCTTGTGTGTTCTTGTGTTTTCTTATGCAGACATTCCGAGCGAGTGCGCTGTGCTCAATATGCCTGAGGGGGGGAATGTGGAAGGCTACCTCCGTAGTTTTCAAAATATCCTAGATTGTTGTTCGGAGCTGGGAAGTTGGGTCGTACAGTCAATGTTTCACGAGAGGCTGGGAGAGGAGGTGGCCTCTGAGTCCGATGCTAGGGCTAAGACACACCAGCCCGTCTGTCTTTTGAATTGTGGCCTACCGAAGGCCCACTTCGCCCTGGCCGGAAAAAAGGAGGAGTGTTTTTGCCACACTCCGAACGATGAACTCCCACCAAAATACTCAAAGCAAGAGAAGCGCACTCGTGTACCAGGCACACTCCTGATAACTTAAACATATTTCTTTTCTTTATTTTCTTCCTTATTTTTCTTTCTTTCTTTCTTTTTATATTTTCTGCTGTTTTTGGTGTGTAATATTAACTTCGCAGTCTTATATTCCACTGTTTTATTGCATGACAAACTCTGGCCTCTAGCCTAGAATTACAATCACTTTTCCGATATAATGTCTGGTCTCAAACCTAATACATCTATATCCTTATGTTCAGTCTTGGCATACAGCCTAATACTAACATGTAAAACTTGTCCTTAATTCATTCTCTTGATCAACACTAACTGAGGTCCACTTTCCAAGCTTCCCTTTCAACATGTTGCTCTCTAACAATCACTAGCAGGATTCCTGTATTGACATCTGCCATCGACCAATCATGTGCACATATATGCCTGATTCTGGTACTCCTCCACCAATCATCAGGCAGATCACGATATTGCCATTGCAGATCTTTCTGGAATCCACCAGATCCTCAATATAATTATTGTCATTGCAGATCTTCTCCTGAAATCTGCCTTGCCATCAATTATTTCTTCATACAGCTGTGACCGGCATGTAACAAGGCCCTTGCAGCATGCAACCACCCGTCACCAGCATGCAACCTGGCATATGTAGCATGCAACCTGGTCTCTGTCGCATGCAACCTGGCCTCTGTGGCATGCAACCGGGAGGCTTGTCCACAATTGTCAGTCGCAAATTTGCAAAGACACAATTTCATTTGGATTTTTTGGGATGCTATGATAAAATGTACAGTCATAATACGCATAATTCCACGTCAAACCACGTCGTTCCACGTCACACAAATTATTCCACGTCACCGCGCTTTCAAATCCCGGTGCCTCCCCCTCTGCTTGGGAGTTTTCATTCTCTCTCCCAGGGTTGAAATCTTTGAAATCTTTGAAAACTTTCAAATCGCGGTGCCTCCCCCTTTGCTTGGGAGTTTTCATTTTGATTACCAGGGTTGAAATCTTTGAAATCTTTGAAAAATCGCGGTGCCTCCTTCTTGCTTGGGAGTTTTCATTCTCCGTACCATGGTTGAAATCTTTGAAAACTTTGAAATCTTTCAAATCGCGTGCCCCCCCTCTCGCTTGGGAGTTTTCATTCTCCTCGTACCATGGTTGAAATCTTTGAAAACTTTGAAATCTTTCAAATCGCGGTGCCTCCCTCTCGGCTTTTTTTGGGAGTTTTTTCATTCTCTACTGTGGTTGAAATCTTTGAAAACTTTGAAATCTTTCAAATCGCGGTGCCTCCCCTCCGCTTGGGAGTTTTCATTCTTCTACCGTGGTTGAAATCTTTTGAAAACTTTGAAATCTTTCAAATCGCGGTGCCTCTCCCCTCTCGCTGGGAGTTTTCATTCTCTCTACCGTGGTTGAAATCTTTGAAAACTTTGAAATCTTTCAAATCGCGGTGCTCTCCCCTCCGCTTGGGAGTTTCCTTATTCTCTCTACTGTGGTTGAAATCTTTGAAAACTTTGAAAACTTTCAAATCGCGGAGCCTCCTTCTCCGCTTGGGAGTTTTATTCTCTCGTATCAGGTTGAAATCTTTGAAAAATCTTTGAAATTCCGCTGAATCGCGGTGCCTCCCTTTGCTTGGGAGTTTTCATTCTTCTACCGTGGTTGAAATCTTGAAAACTTTGAAATTTTCAAATCGCGGTGCCTCCTCCGGGAGTTTTCATTCTCCGTACTCGTGTTGAAATCTTTGAAAACTTTCAAATCTTTCAAATCCCCCAAAGGCTCTCCTTCTCCGCTGGGAGTTTTCATTCTCTCTACCAGTTGAAATCTTGAAAACTTTGACTTTCAAATCCCGGTGCCTCCCCCTCGGCTTGGGAGTTTTCATTCTCTCTCCCAAGGTTGAAATCCTTGAAATCTTTGAAAACTTTCAAATCGCGGTGCCTCCCCCTTTGCTTGGGAGTTTTCATTTTGATTACCAGGGTTGAAATCTTTGAAATCTTTGAAATCTTTGAAATCGCGGTGCCTCCCCCTCCGCTTGGGAGTTTTCATTCTCTCTACCAGGGTTGAAATCTTTGAAATCTTTGAAATCTTTCCACACTATTCTGACCCACTGGTAAAAGTGGGACATAGTAAAAGTTGGCAAAATTCGAAATGGTCAGATCGAGGCTACGATTCACTAGATCTGTCTCAAATCGACGTTGGATGCCGGCCGTAAAAGTTGGCAAAATTTAAGTGAGGAGGTTTTGAACGTCAGATCTTGCCTAGTTACGATGCCGAGTTAATCGTGGTGTCGAGGGACTTCGTCATGGTTTCACGAACAGGAGTTCCTTGAATTTCTGCAATGGTTCGAGTGAATCTTGAAGCGGGGCGGATGCTTAAGGGTAGGGTGCCACCAAGGAACCAAACCATTTTTCTAGAATTAAATTTCATAACAAAATCCATATTTAATCGATACATAAAGTAACTAACTTTCAAAAATTCTTAGAGGCGAATTTTGCAACATGACCCCCTATTTTTATTGGTTAGGATCCAAGAATGGTGAGTCAACGTGATATAAAAAAAACCTCAGGAAAAGTTATCACGTCATTTTCGAGAAATATTTTTTATAAAATCAAATAGTGATAATTTAGTATATGCAACCGATACATAAATTCTAAAAATAAATCTACAAGATAACTTTGCCTGAGGTTTTTTTTATACCACATTAACTCACCATTCTTGGATCCTAGCCAATAAAAATAGGGGGTCATGTTGCGATTTTTGACGCTATAAATTTATAAAGATGGCATGTTCACAATAGAATTTTAATTATGTTAAATATGGAAATTGTTATCAATATTTTTTAATTCGTGGGAAGCTGGCACCCTACCCTTAATCGGGTGCATATCGCGTCATTAAAGAGTACTCTATTATGTCATCCTGTCGAAAATAAATATGATCGCGTCATGAAAATCTCTTCCAACTGCCGTCGATTGACTATTAAGATTATCCCAGTCCGTCGATATTTTTACATGGATCTGATGAAAATTACATACCATATTTCTCATTCACATATAAATAATACGATGACGTGTCCGACCTCACCGTCGAAAGTGCGGCCAAACAGATATTCATACGAACAAAACAGAAATCCGCTCGAGTGTTTTCGCTCAGACCTCTGGACAGTAACTTACGGGCGGGGGGCCCGTAAGTCACTGTCCAGCGTCGTGAGATAGAGGTCTGAGTGATTTTTTGTAAGCGGTGAAACTTTGCATACTGATAGATATGTGAGTTCGGAACAACATATTTTTTACTCGCGCGAGATCCATACATAATCTGGGATCTGTGTCGCCGCGCATGGGAGGGGGTCATTGGGCACGCATCGAGCGAAACGCTCGACATACGCACCGCATACAACCCTCATGCATACCACACGCATACCACACATATCATATATGCATAATGAACATCTTTTGAGCAGCTGACAGCGCGCTGTCAGCCCTAGCCGAAACGCGGATGTCAACCGCATCCACGTTTCCGCTAGGGTTTTTCCCTCATTCGCGCGCTCTCCATGTGACGTTACTGGCATGCGCAACCTGACAACCTGGCCTCTGTCGCATGCAACCTGGCCCCTGTGGCATGCAACCCGACATCTGTCGCATGCAGCCTGGCCTCTGTCGCATGCAACCTGGCCTCTGTGGCATGCAACCCGACATCTGTAGCATGCAACCTGGCCTCTGTCGCATGCAACCTGGCCTCTGTGGCATGCATGCAACCCGACATCTGTAGCATGCAACCTGGCCTCCGTGGCATGCAACCTGGCCTCTGTAGCATGCAACCTGACATCTGTAGCATGCAACCTGGCCTCCGTGACATGCAACCGGGCCCCTGTAGCATGCAACCCGACATCTGTCGCATGCAACCTGGCCTCCGTGGCATGCAACCTGGCCTCTGTAGCATGCAACCTGACATCTGTAGCATGCAACCTGGCCTCCGTGGCATGCAACCGGGCATCTGTAGCATGCAACCAGGCATCTGTGGCATGCAACCAGGCATACGCAGCATGCAACCAGGCATCTGTATCATGCAACCACTCGTCGGCAGCATGCAACCAGATCTCTGTAGCATGCAACCCCTCTGCTCGTAGCCTCGTACCTCCCGGTACAACTCCTCCCCCCTCAAGAGCGGCCTATCTCCCGATGCCGCTCCCGGTGTCTTCAGGTATCAAGCTCCCCGAATTGAAGATGGTGGAAGAGATGACGCAGTAACGGAGCTGGTACAGGGTACACGGCGTGAGCATCTCGCGCCCCTGGTTGCTGTGAAGACGATGGTCCAAGCTGAGCAGTCTCAGGGTGCCCTCCGGTGGCCCATTTACATGCGCAAGGTGTCCGCGAGGTACACTCCAGCAATGGCGTTGGTGGAGGTGAGCTAGTCCAGATACATGTCGGCTTACGATATCGCTCTCCATACTTACAGTAGGTGCAAAAAAGAGGCTGTGGCAGTTTACGAACCACTGACCGCAACCGCAGTGCATTCGGGTATCTTCCCTCAGGGTTTTCAAGAAACCAATGCTTGGGCTTCAAGTACTCGATAGCATCCAGGGTGCATTTCACACTCTTGTCTGCTCCTTCCAGATCAGGAGGGCCTCCCGTAGTGCGCGCCTGACTGTACTGGGTGCATGGAGGGCTGGCCCAGATGACATCAAAGAATCCCGGTGGATACTGAGTGGGGTCCCAATCCTCCATTGATGCGAGATGGTTAGGTTGCCAGCGTGGGTCGTTGTCGAGCGTAACCACCGAGGCAGACGGGAAGCACTTGGCAAACTCCCTTTCCACCGATCCAGTCCCGCTGAACAACACCAAGATTCTCACTGGCCGGGTCTTCCGCTCTTCAAGGTCGGTGATCACCACTAGCTCTCCATTCCCCAAGGTTTCCACCCGCTCCCACGGCAGACAGAAGTCTTCCGGTGGAGAATCCACTTCAGGAACGTCACATGGGTGTTCCATTAGTTGGGATAAGGTGACGCCAAGGTGGACGGGCTGTCGCTGTTGACGTTGCCGTCGGTCATGCTCAGTGGACTTCAGCATGTCCGCCTGCATGCCTAATCGTCGTGCCTCGAACTCCTTGAGCTGCTGATTTTGCCCGCCTCTGTCCATCTTGTCTCTGGAGCGCCACTGGTCGTGAGCTGCCGAGTAGCCCGTCCAGCGTACCTTCCATTCCTCCACAGATTTACCCTTGACCATGCGTACACGATACGCCAGGATTTTGTCCACGTGAGCTTCCGCTTGCCCATCTACCATTACCGGGTCAGGTACGGGCAGTTGTGCTCGAGATGCAAACTCATCCTTGCCGGAGATGTACGGCTTCGGGCGGTGCTGCGCAAACACGTCGTGAATGCGCCAGTGCGGCGGTAGGGCCAACCGATATGCCACCGGTGCCCCGCGGTCCGCCTCTGCCAGCTCCGCCTGCAAATCGCTGTAGAAGCACTCCACCACGGTCACAGGTCCATGCCAGCGCTTACCGAGCTTTCGGCACAGCGCACGGTCCATCACCTTTTCCGTCAGATGACGAGCTTCGATCCACACCAGATTCCCCACTGCGTACTTATGCTGCTTGTGGCGCCGGTCAAACTGCTCCCGCTGGCGCTGCTGAGCCAACTCAAGGCGGCCACGCGCGTCTCGCAACTGCGACGAAAACTTCGCAGCCATCTCATGGGCGGTACCCACCCCCCCTTTCCGTCGCGCAGAGCCAGGGAGAGTTGCAGCTTCCAGGAAAAGGTCTGATTGAGACATCGGGGACACCCCGTAGCATAACTCAAAGGGCGTGAACCCGGTGACATCACTGCGCGAGTCGTTGATAGCGAACTCCACGTTCGTCATGTAGAGGTCCCAGTCACCAGGATTGGCACCCACGAACGAGCGCAACATGTCCTCCACCACCCGGTTGGTGTGCTCCGCCTGTCCGTCTGAACGAGGGTTGTACGGAGTGGTAGAAGCCACCCGTACCCCCATAAGCCTCATTAGCTCGCGCCAGAACGAGTCCTGGAATCTGGGGTCACGGTCGCATACAATCTTCATGGGGGCTCCATGCTGCCTCCAGACAACGTCGAAGTAGATGCGGGCCACCGTTTGCGCAGAGCTGTCCCCAAAGTTCATGGGCATAAGGTGCACCATTTTGCTCAGCTTGCACGTGAAGGTGACAAAGGCGTCGTGTCCTTGGGCGGTGAGCGGCAGCCCTGTAACGAAGTCCACGCTCACATCCTGCCAGTTGCGTTGGGGAATAGCGTGCGGATTCAATAATCCATCGGGGTAGGATGCCCGGGGACGAACCGCCTGACATGTAGGGCATGAAGCCACCCATCCTGCCACATCCTCGGAGGCATTCTTCCACCAGAACCTGCGGAGAACTCTCTCCAGTGTCTTCTCCCGGCCAGTGTGGCCTGCAGCGGTGGAGGCGTGGGCATCCTTGAAGACTACTTCTCGCAAAGGGGAGTCCTCGCCGAGAACCAACTGGTACCGTCCTGCGGCTACACGCCATAGCACGTCCCCACCGATACGGAAATCCCTCGTGGCATGGTGCGGGGCCGCAAGGATCTCATCCCGCAGCTGCCGAAGAGGGCCGGCACGTGCATACTCATCGTGCAGGGACTCCAGGAATGTAACGTCTGTGGGGAGGCTCGTAGCATCGCGGGCCTCAGCAGCCTTACCCCGTCGCACTATAGGAGGCGCCACTCGGGGATGCCGTACTCTCGGCAACAGCTGTCGGGTAGGGGGAGCATGTACCACTAGCACGGGCCACGGAAGGTCGTGAAGTACACCGTCAAGAGTCTCGAACAGCTGTGTGGGTACTCCTCGTTCGTCATGGGTAGGTATCACCTCCACCAGCCTCATACCAGCCATTCTGAAGAGCCGCCTCCATTGAGGCATGCGGGCCTGGATGTCCGGTAGAAGGAACACTGCCGAGGTATGTGCGGGGTCTTGCCGCCATTCGTCCACATACTTACGCAACACCGCCTCGATGGAGATATGACTGCTGGAGTATGGGGGGTTGCACCAGACGTGCTTTCCCCGCCACTGTTGTTGCAGACAATCAGGCCAGTAGGCGTCCACTTGGCGGTTCCGTCCACCCAGGTCACAACACGCGTCGACGTCGAAGCTGCCGAACTGTCGTTGGAGGCGCTCAAAGACCTCCTTGCGCACCTTCCAGTCGTGCCGATCGGCTGGGGGCTTGGCGGTTCGACTAGACGGCCGAGCTGGCTGCTTAGGCCTTCGAGAATCCGTAGCAGGCCGTGTCGAGGTTTTCGGCGTGACGGAAGGAGTCGTCGTAGCAATGGGTTGTCGCAGCCGAGCACTACGACGCAATACCGGGGTGGTTCCCGGGGTGCTCGTTTCCTGCCGGTGCTTTCCAGATTCGGACATATCAGCGAAGTAGTCGGTGGGAGCTCGCAGCATTAGTTGTGCTTCAGGCTGCATGCTGCATGTTGCATGCTCAGCTGGGCGTGTTGCATGCTCAGCTGGGCAGGTTGCATGCGAAGCTGAGCTGGTTGCATGCGAAGCTGAGCTGGTTGCATGCTCAGCAAGGCATGCTGCATGCTCAGGCGAGCTGATTGCGTGCTCAGACAAGCGTGTTGCATGCTCAGCGGGGCAGGTTGCATGCGAAGCTGAGCTGGTTGCATGCGGAGCTGAGCTGGTTGCATGCGAAGCTGAGCTGGTTGCATGCGAAGCTGAGCTGGTTGCATGCGAAGCTGAGCTGGTTGCATGCGAAGCTGAGCTGGTTGCATGCTCAGCAAGGCATGCTGCATGCTCAGGCGAGCTGGTTGCATGCTCAGGCAAGCGTGTTGCATGCTCAGCTGGGCAGGTTGCATGCGAAGCTGAGCTGGTTGCATGCGAAGCTGAGCTGGTTGCATGCGAAGCTGAGCTGGTTGCATGCGAAGCTGAGCTGGTTGCATGCTCAGCAAGGCATGCTGCATGTTCAGACGAGCTGGTTGCATGCTCAGGCAAGCGTGTTGCATGCTCAGCTGGGCAGGTTGCATGCGTAGCTGAGCCGGTTGCATGCTCAGTAAGGCATGCTGCATGCCAGGGCGCGCTGCCAGCTTGGAGCAGGCTCACCAGGGCTCGCTCCGCCACCTGAAGCGTCTCCACGCCATCCTTCCATGACTCCATGGTGGCCACCCATCCTGGTACAGGGGGTGGCGGGTGGTCTTCAAAGATCTCCTCGACATCCAGCACGGAGAGCGGGTCCTTGGGGAGGTCCGTCTCCTTGTCTACAACACCGGCTTCCTTGAGCCCATCCCGCGGGTCCTTGGTCACGTAGTCAGGTCGGCGGGATAGCGCATCGGGGACCAGAAGGAGGGCTCCCTTGACGTACTCCATTCGTGGGACACCGACCTCCACCAGGTCCATGTACCACCGTGCCTGCCGTCGGCTAAGCTCTCGTCCCGGGGACATTAGCCATTCCAGGGGGCGATGGTCACCTTGTAACCGGAAGTCGGAGGAGAACAAGTAGTGCCTCCAGGTGACGGTGGTGCAATGGTGCAACGCACAGAGCTCCCTTTCGCCGGTGTGGTAATTCTGCTCCGCTGCAGAAAACTGCCGACTATCGTAGGCGATCACCCTCATACCGTCTCCCGTATCTTGCATGAGTACGCCTCCCAAAGCAACTCCACTTGCGTCCGTTTGTACCAAAAACGGCGCTGACCCATCCGCGGCTGCCTTCATGTCGGGCAATGCCAATACTGGGGCTGAGGAAAGAGCGGTCTTCAGCTCGTCGAAGGCCCATTGTTGGAGTTCTCCCCACTGCCACGGTACGTCGGTCTTGGTGAGCGAGGTCAAGGGTTGGGCAATCTCCGAGAACCGGTGCACAAACCGGCGGTAGTACCCCGCTAGTCCAAGGAACTGTCTGACGTGGGTTACTGTCTCCAGCTTCGGCCAGTCCTTGATGGAGGACATCCTTTGGCGGATAGAGTGTGGCCCAAGAACCGTAGAGACTCCTTCAGCATCTGCGCCTTGGAAGCCTTCAGGTATACCCCTTTTTCTCGACAAGTGTCCAAGAACTGACGTACGTGGTCGTAATGTTCTTCCACCGTGCGTGAGAAGACCACCACATCGTCGATAAAAATCCGTACAAAGGGGAGATGACCAGGTGCACGCTGCATTCGCCGCTGATACTGAGATGGAGAGTTCTGCAGGCCCTGGGGCATCACCAACCATTCGTAGGCCCCCATCTGGGTGGTGAACGCGGTCTTCTCCACGTCCTCCTCGGCCATTGGCACTTGCCAGAATCCGTCCACCGCGTCAAAGGAGGATGTACCTGGGGTACTATGCTACACACTCGTGGGTCAGGGCCACTCTGTATGTTATTTCATGCCTTTTTGGGAGAGCTATGCAAAGGTACATATTTCTTTTTATATTATATCACTGGATCAGGGCCAGACTGAGGTGCACGTCCGAAGACATTTTTCTTAGTTTTTAACAGCAGGCCGAGCTCTTCCCCCGTTCCTCCTATATGTGCATTTCTATCTCACACATGTCTCATGAGCATACTCGAGCTATCGGATCGCGGATCGATATCGAGTCGGGCCAGCACTCTACGGTATGGAGTCTCTATACTCCCCAAGTGCTTAAGGCGTCGTGCCCCCTGGCACAACTCCCTCCCCCTTAGGAGTGATCCATCTCCTGAAATCACTCCATTCTAAGGTACCTAGCTAAGATTCCAGTTCTTAGGTATTCTGGTTCCTCTCCCTAGCCACGGTGTCGGCGCTCTCGGCAATGACCACAGTGGCGGCGCTCTCGGTGGTGGCCACGGTGGCGACGCTGTCGATGGTGGCCACAGCGGCGCTGTCGATGGTGGCCACGGTGGCGTCGCTGTCGGCAGTGGACGTCACAACGTCGTCGCTCTCGGTGGTGGCCACGGTGGCGGCGTTGTCGATGGTGGCCACAGCGGCGCTGTCGATGGTGGCCACGGTGGCGACGCTGTCGGCAGTGGACGTCACAACGTCGTCGCTGTCGGTGGTGGCCACGGTGTCGGCGCTCTCGGCAATGACCACAGTGGCGGCGCTCTCGATGGTGGCCACGGTGGCGACGCTGTCGATGGTGGCCACAGCGGCGCTGTCCATGGTGGCCACGGTGGCGACGCTGTCGGCAGTGGACGTCACAACGTCGTCGCTCTCGGTGGTGTGTGGCTCCGCAACCCCATCGCAGGGTGCGGACGCCCAAAGCGCTGGCCCCTCCGCGGCGACACCCCTGTGGGTGTGCGCCGCGCTCTGCGCCCGTCGGTGGGGCGGGTGTGTGCGGCGCGGTGCTCCCGGGTCATCGGTACCTCCCCCACAAGTGGGCTCGGAACACCCGGGCGCCATGCGCGCGCTGCTCGCTGCTCCCTCCAACACGCCCCGTGTCGCTCGGCGTGTGTGGGTGCGGCGGCGCATCACCCCCCCAGTGGCAGCTCTCTGCGTACGAGCAGCTGCCTCTCTCGCCCGCGGTGGCGTCCCACGCGCGGCGGCGCGCTCTCACTCCCCCCCTCAAAAATCACGGCGTGCTCCAGCGCGTGATGTGAGGCGGCCTCGGGGAGGGCGCGGCGGCGACACGCCTAGAGAGCAAGTCTCCTCGGCGGCGTGTGGCTCCGCAACCCCATCGCAGGGTGCGGACGCCCAAAGCGCTAGCCCCTCCGGCCTCGGCGACACCCCCGTGGGTGTGCGCCGCGCTCTGCGCCCGTCGGTGGGGCGGGTGTGTGCGGCGCGGTGCTCCCGGGTCATCGGTACCTCCCCACAAGTGGGCTCGGAACACCCGGGCGCCATGCGCGCGCTGCTCGCTGCTCCCTCCAACACGCCCCGTGTCGCTCGGCGTGTGTGGGTGCAGCGGCGCATCAACCCCCCAGTGGCAGCTCTCTGCGTACGAGCAGCTGCCTCTCTCGCCCGCGGTGGCGTCCCACGCGCGGCGGCGCGCTCTCAACCCTCCCCTCAAAAATCACGGCGTGCTCCAGCGCGTGATGTGAGGCGGCCTCGGGGGAGGGCGCGGCGGCGACACGCCTAGGGAGCAAGTCTCCTCGGCGGCGTGTGGCTCCGCAGCCCCATCGCAGGGTGCGGACGCCCAAAGCGCTGGCCCCTCCGGCCTCGGCGACACCCCCGTGGGTGTGCGCCGCGCTCTGCGCCCGTCGGTGGGGCGGGTGTGTGCGGCGCGGTGCTCCCGGGTCATCGGTACCTCCCCCACAAGTGGGCTCGGAACACCCGGGCGCCATGCGCGCGCTGCTCGCTGCTCACTCCAACACGCCCAGTGTCGCTCGGTGTGTGTGGGTGCAGCGGCGCATCACCCCCCCAGTGGCAGCTCTCTGCGTACGAGCAGCTGCCTCTCTCGCCCGCGGTGGCGTCCCACGCGCGGCGGCGCGCTCTCACTCCCCCTCCTCAAAAATCACGGCGTGCTCCAGCGCGTGATGTGAGGCGGCCTCGGGGGAGGGCGCGGCGGCGACACGCCTAGAGAGCAAGTCTCCTCGGCGGCGTGTGGCTCCGCAACCCCATCGCAGGGTGCGGACGCCCAAAGCGCAGGCCCCTCCGGCCTCGGCGACACCCCTGTGGGTGTGCGCCGCGCTCTGCGCCCGTCGGTGGGGCGAGTGTGTGCGGCGCGGTGCTCCCGGGTCATCGGTACCTCCCCCACAAGTGGGCTCGGAACACCCGGGCGCCATGCGCGCGCTGCTCGCTGCTCCCTCCAACACGCCCCGTGTCGCTCGGCGTGTGTGGGTGCAGCAGCGCATCACCCCCCCAGTGGCAGCTCTCTGCGTACGAGCAGCTGCCTCTCTCGCCCGCGGTGGCGTCCAACGCGCGGCGGCGCGCTCTCACTCCCCCCCTCAAAAATCACGGCGTGCTCCAGCGCGTGATGTGCGAGGCGGCCTCGGGGGAGGGCGCGGCGGCGACACGCCTAGAGAGCAAGTCTCCTCGGCGGCGTGTGGCTCCGCAACCCCATCGCAGGGTGCGGACGCCCAAAGCGCTGGCCCCTCCGGCCTCGGCGACACCCTGTGGGTGTGCGCCGCGCTCTGCGCCCGTCGGTGGGGCGGGTGTGTGCGGCGCGGTGCTCCCGGGTCATCAGTACCTCCCCCACAAGTGGGCTCGGAACACCCGGGCGCCATGCGCGCGCTGCTCGCTGCTCCCTCCAACACGCCCCGTGTCGCTCGGCGTGTGTGGGTGCAGCGGTGCATCACCCTCCCAGTGGCAGCTCTCCGCGTACGAGCAGCTGCCTCTCTCGCCCGCGGTGGCGTCCCACGCGCGGCGGCGCGCTCTCACTCCCCCCCTCAAAAATCACGGCGTGCTCCAGCGCGTGATGTGAGGCGGCCTCGGGGGAGGGCGCGGCGGCGACACGCCCAGAGAGCAAGTCTCCTCGGCGGCGTGTGGCTCCGCAACCCCATCGCAGGGTGCGGACGCCCAAAGCGCTGGCCCCTCCGGCCTCGGCGACACCCCTGTGGGTGTGCGCCGCGCTCTGCGCCCGTCGGTGTGGCGGGTGTGTGCGGCGCAGTGCTCCCGGGTCATCGGTACCTCCCCCACAAGTGGGCTCGGAACACCCGGGCGCCATGCGCGCGCTGCTCGCTGCTCCCTCCAACACGCCCCGTGTCGCTCGGCGTGTGTGGGTGCAGCGGCGCATCAGCCCCCCCAGTGGCAGCTCTCTGCGTACAGTAATCACTCACCTTTAAGAAAACCAGAGATTTGGGGTCAGCCAGCTAATTCCACCAACTTGCGTACCCTTCCCCGCCAGCGCCAGCGTCCTATGGAATCGGTAAGAATTAGCAAGTATTTTCTTTCAATCAGCCAGCAATTCTCTTAAAAGTCCAATGATACACACTTAAAAAGGCGACATTTTCAAAATTTCCGCCTGCGGCGCCAGCACCCATATTTCTTATTTTCGAGGATTCCATAGCTCAAAAAAACCAGCCAGCTTTTCTCGACAACTTC
>LGRX02005483.1:0-14081 GCA_001247695.2 Cymbomonas tetramitiformis
CACGCGCTTAAGCACGCCATGATTTTTGAGGGGGGAGTGAGAGCTCGCCGCCGCGCGTACGCAGAGAGCTGCCAGTGGGGGGGTGATGCGCCGCTGCACCCACACACGCCGAGCGACACGGGGCGTGTTGGAGGGAGCAGCGAGCAGCGCGCGCATGGCGCCCGGGTGTTCCGAGCCCACTTGTGGGGGAGGCACCGATGACCCGGGAGCACCGCGCCGCACACACCCGCCCCACCGACGGGCGCAGAGCGCGGCGCACACCCACGGGGGTGTCGCCGAGGCCGGAGGGGCCAGCGCTTTGGGCGTCCGCACCCCGCGATGGGGTTGCGGAGCCACACGCCGCCGAGGAGACTTGCTCTCTAGGCGTGTCGCCGCCGCGCCCTCCCCCGAGGCCGCCTCACATCACGCGCTGGAGCACGCCGTGATTTTTGAGGGGGGGAGTGAGAGCGCGCCGCCGCGCGTGGGACGCCACCACGGGCGAGAGCGGCAGCTGCTCGTACGCAGAGAGCTGCCACTGGGGGGGTGATGCGCCGCCGCACCCACACACGCCGAGCGACACGGGGCGTGTTGGAGGGAGCAGCGAGCAGCGCGCGCATGGCGCCCGGGTGTTCCGAGCCCACTTGTGGGGGAGGTACCGATGACCCGGGAGCACCGCGCCGCACACACCCGCCCCACCGACGGGCGCAGCGCGCGGCGCACACCCACGGGGGTGTCGCCGAGGCCGGAGGGGCCAGCGCTTTGGGCGTCCGCACCTTGCGATGGGGTTGCGGAGCCACACGCCGCCGAGGAGACTTGCTCTCTAGGCGTGTCGCCGCCGCGCCCTCCCCCGAGGCTGCCTCATATCACGCGCTGGAGCACGCCATGATTTTTGAGGGGGGAGTGAAAGCTCGCCGCCACGCGTACGCAGAGAGCTGCCAGTGGGGGGGTGATGCGCCGCTGCACCCACACACGCCGAGCGACACGGGGCGTGTTGGAGGGAGCAGCGAGCAGCGCGCGCATGGCGCCCGGGTGTTCCGAGCCCACTTGTGGGGGAGGTACCGATGACCCGGGAGCACCGCGCCGCACACACCCGCCCCACCGACGGGCGCAGAGCGCGGCGCACACCCACGGCGGTGTCGCCGAGGCCGGAGGGGCCAGCGCTTTGGGCGTCCGCACCCTGCGATGGGGTTGCGGAGCCACACGCCGCCGAGGAGACTTGCTCTCTAGGCGTGTCGCCGCCGCGCCCTCCCCCGAGGCTGCCTCATATCACGCGCTGGAGCACGCCATGATTTTTGAGGGGGGAAGTGAGAGCTCGCCGCCGCGCGTACGCAGAGAGCTGCCATGTTATTCAATCAGACTGAGATTACTCATCGAATGCTTTAGAGGTAACAATGTCAATCTGAACATTGATTCTCTCTACGTCATATTGGCAATATGCCTGACGTTTTTGAATGTGGCAAATACCAAATGATGTCAAATGCAGTCGTTGGGTTGCAGCCCATATACTTTGTCAGTTCAGGGTCACTATAGTGTACCCAACTTAGACAATGGTTCTAGATAATGATTGTCATGATGAACAAAGAAATTAGTGATGGTGCCGAAGCGCAACTTGTATCGAAGCTAATGGAGATGAGTCAATCAAGAAGTGTCCGTAATGACAACAACTTAATACCATACTGAATGTTAAGTGGTTTTCAGGAGGTATGTTACACCCCTGACACACACATTCAATTTTAGGGTGTTACAGGGTGTTACACATGCTGCATAAATCAGGGATTGTTATTTGATAGCTAAATATTCATTTTAGCAAAAAAAATCAATCCGAAATTTTCAAAATGTATTTCACGTACAGCATTTTGACCGATTTAGTGTTACAGCCAATATGTAACCCCCACATATTCCACACCTATTATCTAGGGTGTTACACGAGATATGACATGTGTCATTATGATTTTCTCATACCTCAATAGGTATAAAATCATATTATCAAATAAAATAAAGTTCGATTTTCCATTTTCAAATCTATCGCAAACGGATTTCACCCATTTTGGCCGTTTTTGGCTACATATATATATATATATATATACATACATATATGTACATATCTCTGTGTGTGTGTGGAATGTAAAGTACAGAAGTACTGCAAATCACTTTACCTTTGCACATGACAAATTTCATGGCATAAAAGTGAATTATGCTGTATATCAACATCTGAGGTTGATCACATTTCTGGGTTTTACTGATTTAAACCCATGGCAGTAAATGTACTTTCTGATGATATATAGAGTTATCAACTTAAGTGGATTATCCACTTTAGTGATATTTATCAATCTATGATATGTTTTGAGCATAGGTCTGTGCTCTAAGATTTATCAAAATGATATCTCTTATTTTAAACATATTAGGACATTGCTTGATATAATCAAAGCAGTTTGACACAACACATTTGTATGTGTGTGCTTGTCCTCAACAACTTCTATCAGATGTCAATATAGTTACTGCTCTGAAAGAGTTACATGCATTTTGAACTGATCAAATCTGTATCAATTGTCATTATGCAATGTACTTGTTGTTGTTGCTCCAGCGATGATATGTGGAATGACGAATGGACTGCGCCCAACAGTTACCAGCTGTTGCATGGGCGCAGTATACTGCCTTCGGGTCTGGAGATAACTCCATCCAGCCCTTCAGCATGTTGGATTATCTGTTCCCATATCTATCGCCATCATTGACACTTCACACGCACATGTGTTTGTGAAGTGTTATCTACATTATCATATTCATGATAGATATTTAAGTTAGTCAATTCACTAAGAATCAGTGAATATCAATACATACAGTGATGCAGTGTGTGTATGTATATAGTACTTATTGATTAGTACTTTTTTGCCAGTATGTGTGTGTGTGTGTGTGCTCACTTTTACACACTTTACAGAAAGATAAGCTCTGGACATTTCAATATTTCTAGACAACCTATCATGCAGGATAATCAGTATACCATGCACTGAGTGAATCTAGCATGATGTATTAGGTTAGAGGTTATTGTAATTCCATGATAGTCTCATTCACAAAATGAGTTGCTGGTATATTTCACATACAGTTCCGGTGAGCATTCCTTTCAGTGATCCACAGTAGAACGATATGTGATCCGAGGAGTATCTCGACTCCACCGGGTCATATCGAGCTAATTACTGTGTTAAGATCTCTGAACAGGCACCTTATACTGTATGGGTTCGAATATAGTTAGCATGCACTGCAAGTGAATGCTTTTGTGCACGTCTATTGTATTGTGATTTGATGCCATCTATTCCAACTGTTACCGTGATCAAGCTGGATAATATATAACATCTGTTATGCTAATTCATACACAACTTACAGTGTGGCAGTCATTCAGTATAGAATGTGTATATACTTAGATGCTGCATGTAATGTGCGCTACAAGTTAGTGTGTGTTTAAATAAACATCTTGCACACTATATTGAGATAAGCATGAAATGCTGACGACTTGAATATTTGTGTAGCCATCAATATGTGATGTGTGCTGCAGTATAATATCAGATGTCAATCATGCATGCGTCCAAAATATGCCTGCGAGTATTAATTGTTGTGCAGAGTATTTTGATGTAAGTATGTATTGTGCAGTTGATCTTAACAACATCTCGACATCATCATCATCGCAAATTGAAATCTTTCATAGCACGCTGCAAATAACTTATGCAAAAGGGCGCGCTGCTGATGAAAAGCATGTATCGTTGTCGCCACTTATCAGCGCATTATACGAGCGCTGACATGTATACGGATCAAAATTCCGCCGATGACTATCATGCCATACAGTATATCATTCTGAAAAATTTTCGAGCGTGATTCATACAAGCGCGCGCATGTAATTGACATGCATGCTGTAAGCTGCGATCCACTTCTGCGAAAACTTGCGACCATCGCGCATGCTGCCAACTGCAAATTAGTATATCGCGCATCAACATGTATGAAGCCGTACAAAAAGCAATTTGGTGCAATCACGAAAATTGTAATGCTGCGCTGATGACTTTCCGCGCGGAAACGATTCCGCTGATGATTATGCTTCCGCGTCGCATCTGCAAACATATGTACATCTGCGAACCATTTATGCGAGTACATCTCATTGCTGCGCGGATGTATGCCATATGCACACCTTATCGTGTAGTATATGCGATCAGCTGTTTCTGCGAGTGCGCTTCTGTGAACGCGACAATTTTCTCGCACGCTATCTTCGCTATTGCAGCGGATATATCAAATATTCGATTTATGCGAGTGCGTCGCCTTATATGCTCCGCAACCTGTCAACACAAATTAATGATATCTATGCGCTGCACACAATTGAGTTCTCGTTCGTGCCTTGACGAGCTAAATTAGAATACCATTCTGTTAGGGCTAGATAAGTAAGCCCTCAATATATCATACAAAATACAAACATGCGCTGTGCTGTGGAACGGCAAACACAAGCGTCAGATAATAGCGGGATGAGTTGCAGAACTTCTGTGTGAAGATACTGCTGAAGCCCAACGCTTCGCTCATCTATACCATACGTCTCCCATCGCATAGATGGTACCGCCATTGGGTTGTGAACCCGAGACGTTGGTTGAACGACCAGTATTGTGGTAACGAATAGTTCGTTCATACTGCGCATGCGTGTTCCGCACATGCTTAAAGTCAAGATGGTTCTTGTTTGTTACTTCAAGATGTATCTTGCTTTGCCATCTTCGAGTTCGACGTACGAACTCTCGATGACAGGGTCATTCAAGTCTTTCCTTGAATAATGCCAGATGATGTGACTTATCATCTGGCGACATGTACAGTCATAGTCGACCGTACTGACGACTGTCATAATAATATATGACACGACTCGACATGACATGGCATGACATGGTATGACATGTCTGACAGGTATGACACGTATGACATGTATGACACATATGTCATCGATCATGATCCTGTATGGTATGACATGTCTGACAGGTATGACACGTATGACATGTATGACACATATGTCATCGGTCATGACCCTGACAGCACGTACGACTCCGCTGAGTACTGAGCGGCATGTACGACATGTCCAGCACCCACAGCATATAACGATGGTACAAACCCGCCGTAGCAACTTGCCGATGGAACGCCGCGCATGGGTGATGACAATAAGCCCGTCGCCGATGCAAACGCTGCCGATGGTCCGATGGTGGAGTCGCTCCCAAACTCGCGTGACGATATCATCGGCACAAAGCTCTATTATCGGCACAAGTCTTTAGTTAATGAACGTGTCCAATTGTTCGACACGATTTCTTCGCCCAAAGGGGGAACATTCAAGCTAAAATTTATGTTGGTACAGGGTTGTAGAACGCTAGTACCAACGGCGAGTCGTGAACCGCGACCACGCTGATACCAGTTATTCGGGGTGTGAGGACTGAACCAGTCTCACAGGTATGTAAGCAAATGTTCACTTACAGGTAATATGATGCCATGATCATAGGATGTACAGACAGTACATGGATAATATCGCATACGGATCTTTTCTTAATTACTCTTTTGGTCAAGTTGCTTAACAGCCACAGAGGTGGCTGCAATGTACGACAAATTTAAACTCAACCCCGAGAGCTTGCACAGCTCTCTACTTAAGGTAACTCGTCCTTACCATGCCACTTCATGTGTTCAGTCATTGCTGACTGCAACAACCAATCAGCTGGGATTTGTCATAAGTACTTAAATGTTTCTGAATGTCACCTCCCAAGTCTCTCATTTGAATACTCATGATGACAATGCAGTGCCGCCCGTGATTCAGGCGCTGATGGCGATGCCGTGCCGCCCGTGATCAGGCGCTGATGGCAATGCAGTGCCGCCCGTGATTCAGGCGCTGATGGCAATGCAGTGCCGCCCGTGATTCAGGCGCTGATGACAGTGCAGTGACGTCTGAATGGACACAGTTGCCCTTCACTCCTTCTCCTAGTATGTGGAGCACGGCAGTTGCTTTAAACGGAATGCAAAGGAGTTTCCAAGCTTAGGGAGAAGGCCATGGAAAAAATGTGCGAGCCTTACCCGTTTGAACCTCTCCCACTTCAGAAGCCAAATAATCCCAGAACAAGGGGGAGATGTTCTTTAGTTGAATGTTCTGCATCCCCTTTTTGTTCCTTGCGCCCACCATGACAGACTTCATCCGTGACGCCATATACACCGAACAACGGAGAATGATGCTCGGTGATGTCTCAATAGACACAGTATTCTTGAACCTGCACACCAACCAGCACACCACATTATATGCACTTTTGCACTATTCCACTCTTGTGGCACACAGTCTATCACCACAACTAACGACGACCCATAGCTAGGAGATTGAGCGACATTGTGCAAAGTCCTGTGCACTAGCAATTGGCTTAGTCCGTGTGCATCGATTCCCTCAGAGCAAAACGCTCTACCGGGGGAGAGCCTGCGAGTCACAAAGTGACGCACTGCCGGGGGCGATCCTAGAGCGACGCACAGCCGGGGGCGAGCCTGCCGGTCGCAGAGCGACGCACAGCCGGGGGCGAGCCTGTGAGTCACAAAGTGACGCACAGCCGGGGGCGAGCCTGCGAGTCACAAAGTGGCGCACAGCCGGGGGCGAGCCTGCCGGTCGCAGAGCGACGCACTGCCGGGGGCGAGCCTGCGAGTCAAAAAGTGACGCACAGCCGGGGGCGAGCCTGCCAGTCCCAGAGCGACGCACTGCCGGGGGCGAGTGTGTCGGTGCCAAAGCGACCACAGCATTCTGACACAGTCTTTAAAAACGCAATGGAACGCAATGGGGGTGACTGTCATCGATTCTGCAATTCAATTTAAACCGTCGAAGATCTCTAAATCGTGCATTCCTAATTCCCTGTCGATCGACAATATGTTGCTGACGTGGATCAGGTTCCATGATTACAAACGAAAGAAACTTGAATTTCCGATTCCGGTGATTCCACTATTGCGCCTTTGTTAGTGCGCTGAAATGACTTTTTGCGCGAAATGACTTTCAGCGCCATTATTTGCGCATTTGTTAGTTATTAACTATGGAAATGCGAGTTATCGCTTGCCCGCCCCAACTTTGTTGCGCTACTGCAGGCCAAGGGGTATACACTAGTTTATACCCCTTGCTGCAGGCACAGCCCCTTGTGATTTTCATCACATTACATGAAGTACATTTTTTTTCAACGTTCGTAACTAAGATATATGTATTCACAAGGCAAATACCTTTTTCTTGAGCTCTTGATCGACCCCATCTGCAACCGCATCAGCTTCGTTTGCAGTCGCGACTGCAAGCTAAGTCGATGGGGTTCAAGATAGGGTCGACCAATTCACAACAGCCGAGGGGTGTTCTTGCGTTCTAGCGCAAGAAACCTGTCAGATATATTCGTTGACAAGAGAATCCAAACCCATAACGCCTCTTGTCAAGATGCGACTGTTTGAAGTATGCTTGACGGTAGGCCCTGAAACTTCCAGGATATATTCATATTATTGTTATGAATACACGTATCTGCCAGGTTTCGTTATTTAGAGTGCATGATAACTCTAATTCTGCAAGGCAGTTTTGGGTTTGGGTTAATCAAAAAAGATGCCAAACAGCCGAGGGCTTCCCGTGCGTCCTAGCGCACGAAACTTGGCGCAAATACTGCCAAGAGATATTTATTTAAGTTCCTTGAAGCTCAAAGCTTCAAGTTACTTGTGCGCCCAACGCGCAATTTATTTCTAAGGCAGATGTTTTGGGTTTGGGTTCGAACGTGACACCCAAACCCAAAGATGCCATACAGCCGAGGGCTTCCCGTGCGTCCTAGAGCGCGAAACTTGGCACAAATACTGCCAAGATACATATCTTTAAGTTAACTGAAGCTCAAGGCTTCAAGTTACTTGTGCGCGAAACGCGCAATTTATTTCCAAGGCAGATGTTTTGGGTTTGGGTTTGGGTTCGAACCCAAACCCAAAGATGCCAAACAGCCGAGGGCTTCCCGTGCGTCATAGAGCACGAAACTTGGCACAAATACTGCCAAGATGCATATCCTTAAGTTACTTGAAGCTCAAAGCTTCAAGTTACTTGTACGCGAGACGCGCAATTTATTTCTAAGGCAGATGTTTTGGGTTTGGAACCAATATGCGACTGTTTGAAGTATGCTTCAAGGTATGACCTGAAACTTACGGGATATACTCATACAGATTATTGATACGAATATATCTGACAAGTTTCTAGCGCTAGAACGCAAGAACACCCCTCGCCTGTCGTGAATTGGTCGACCCTATCTTGAACCGCATCAACTTAGCTTGCAGTCGCGACTGCAAACAAAGCTGATGCGGTTGCGGATGGGGTCGATCAAGAGCTCAAAAGAAAGGTATTCGCCTTGTGAATACATTTATATTCGTTACGAACGTTGAAAAAAATTGCACTTCGTGTAATGTGATGAAAATCACAAGGAGGCGTGCCTGCAGTAGCGCAACAAAGTTGGGGCGGGCAGCCGATAACCTAGATTTCCATACTTAATAACTAGCAAACGGCATTGTTGTCACTGTAAGAACGTAAAAACGGACAGAAATTGCACAAACCGACACGATTCTGTACAAGACGACACTGGAAAACTCCATCGTGTCACCTCGTGACACTGTGCTACTGTCCTGGAGACATCAGATGGCGACATGGCGTGTTTGTGATTTTTGACGATCGTCGGATTACATAATATTCCATCAATGTCTAATCTTACGGTAAACGAATACATCGTGAAAGCGGACATCTTCTCGCATGATTCCCTCCGGATCGCTCATGGCGCATGACGCCCGGGAGGTGAAAATGGCCACTTTGCCTTGGGAATGGCCAATTTCACTTCACGGGTGTCATCCGTCATAGAATATCTGTATTGCGTTTATGGGGGGGCTGTCAGAAAGCTGTGACGCCATACCGGGGGCGACATAAGATGTAATGCAATGCACATACTCCAAATACAGCAGGATGAACCTCACCAGATACTTGCATTCGTACATTCCTACACTATGGTGACAAGTTACCCGGATGCTCACCTGGCTATCTGCCTGTGGACCTATCCAGATTCTGCATTTGCAGAGTGTCAACATAATCGGCGGTTCACAGTTACTCGCCAAAACCAACGGCCTACTTCGGCTCCGAAATATGCGATAATGAATGCACTTGCCAACGAAAGGGGCATAAACAGTTGTCATGTGACTCAGAGCATCATGCGGCGCGCTCACATCGCGGAGCCCAGAGCATGGAGCCCAAGAGCATGCTGCGGCGTGCATCAACCTGGCTGAAAAGGCTTACCTTTGGACGTTGCTTGCCACCAAAAACTTGGAGGAATTCGGCCGGAATTCTTGGTCCTCCTGGAAAGCCTTCTCGTTGTAGTACAACAGCACCTTACCCTCGACGACTTCTGCTGAAGTGACCTGTTTAACAAGCATACAGATGTTATTTGGCAACGGAAATGCTACCTAAAAAGCATTTATTCCTGTATCTACATAGCAATCGTGGAACTCGTTGAACAAAAAACTCATTGCACGTCATTCAAATGTTTCATAGACAAAGCGATGGCGCGTGTGACGAAATGATCAACTCTCACGCTGGCAAGCACGCGTGACAAAATATGACATTCCCGTCGAAGTCAGAGTTTAGAGTAAGTGTTCTCACCGTTCTTCTCCCAACAGGGGAGCACGTCTGCTTCTCGTTGTTCATGAGAAGGTCATCGCCGATGAAACCTTCCTCGCCACTGACCAGGTTGATGACCGTGGAGTCCACAACGTGCGCCAACTGCTTGCCATCCTCGTTCCTCGTCACAGGCGGTAGCATAATGATTCGGGAATAGATTACTCCAAAATGGGGAATAGAAATTTCAATCTGTTTTTGGGGAATAGGTGTGTGACACATGCATATGCGTCTAAAGTTTTGCGTTTAAATTTTTAATAAAGCGTTAAAATTTTCCCCCCACCCATCTGTTCACTTTCGTTTTGCAAACATGAGGAAGCCTCCGAAAAAGTACACTAGGGTGTGCCTTTCTTGCGATTATGGCGGGTATCGATGTATTGTTGAACACACTGATGGTATGCATTTTATTGTCCTCTATTCAAGAAAAAGGACAGGGTAAAAGATTCTCCATCAAAAATGAAAGGTGCGTTGCCCTTGCTTTCCACGGTTCCCTTGTACAGTTGACTACATATATAATAAGTGTTAGGAACAACTTTTTTTGCGCAAGCAAGATTACGGGGCTTTCATTGAACCAGATACGGGGCTTTCATTGAACTAGATACGGGCTTTCGTTGAACCAGATACGTGGCTTTCGTTGAACCAGGTACCGTACGTGGCTTTCATCGAACGAGATACGTAATGCTACGCGAGTTCCTGACCACGATACCGAGTGTGCAGGCAATTCTGCTTAAATTAGAAAGGGTTGGAAGCAAGATCCGTTCGGAATCTAGGATGCTGGACGGGTCTTGAGAGGGGGGTAATGGGCGTGATTCGAGCCAGCCAACTCGACTCACGCCCAACAGGGACGCATCCTGCACAGCATGAACATATCACGCATATCATATAAGCATAATAAACACATACTGACCGTTTGGCAGTGCAATTTCACCTCTAGCGGAAACGCGGATGTCAACCGCGTCCACGTTTCCGCTAGGCGTTTCTTCCCTCATTCGCGCGCTCGTTTGCAAGAGAGCCTGGGCAACGGATGAGGGAAGCGTTAGCAAAAATAGTATTTCGTATGCGTTGTTTTCCCTAAACAAATTGCACAAACTGAACGGTCAACCACACATCTCGTTGTGGGATGACGCGTTCATTTGGCGGAAGCGGGTGGAATTTAAGGAATTTGAAACCCGCAATAGTTGCGCTATGGGGTTTCATCTTCTTTGCGAAACGGGTACCCACATCATACTAAGTAGGAATATGTGATAATATTTTGAAGCAAAAGATTACTCAGATTAGTATCAATCTTAGAGATCTTTATTTCGCTGGACAGGGGCACACTCCCGGAGAGAAAGCCTTCCGCCTTTAGTTAAAATTGCATATTTAACAAATCAAACAGTGAGTATTTTCTTCAAGTATTTTCAGACGGTAATACTTAAACACTGGTAATACTTAAACACTGAGTGTTGTCTCGCGTGTTGTCACCAAGCCTTAGAAACTCACGATCTCACTCCCAAAGTGACCAAAAACCGTTCGATCGGCGATCGAACGGTTTTTGGTCACTTTGGGAACGCGTCTGAAAATACTCAGTGTTGTCACCAAGCCTAAACTCGCGATCTTACTCCCGAAGTGACCAAAAACCGTTCGATCGCCAATCGTTCGGTTTTTTGTCACTTTGGGAACGCGTCTGAAAATACTCAGTGTTGTTTCGCGTGTTGTCACCAAGCCTAAACTCACGATCTCACTCCCAAAGTGACCAAAAACCGTTCGATCGCCGATCGTTCGGTTTTTGGTCACTTTGGGAACGTCTGAAAATACTTAGAGAAAATACCAGACAGGTCTTTGCAACCAAGCCGACTTCAGTTCTCACATACTGTAGAGCCCTAAACGTACGGTTTACGCCCTCCCGAATCTGCAATTCACGGCCGTGAATATTAAATTCACGGCCGTGAATATTAAATTCACGGCCATGAATATTTCACTGCACGTATGATTGCCCACACTGTTTGCGAGTAAATTAGACTGGGAAAACATTTTCCAACGTTCGTAATGCACAAAGATATATCATTTAGACTCTTAGGTAGGAGTTTTTTTAGCTCTTGACTGAGCCGTGGCCGCATCAGCTCAGTTTGCAGTCGCGACTGCGAGCTAAGCTGAGAGGCCCTTATAACTTTCATGCACATCGCATCAAAACTCAAACAGCGGAGGGGTTCTCGTGCGTTCTAGCGCACGATACTTGGCACCAATATTGCTAACAGCAATATTGGTGCACCCTCAAACGCACAACCTCTGATGTCAGCTATGCGCAAAACGCGTGCTACACATCATGGGTTTCGGTACATGCAAATCCAAACCCAAACATGCCAAACAGCAAAGGGCTTCCCGTGAGTTCCAGCGCCCGTAACTTTGCAAAAGTATTACTAAGATATATATCTTTTAGTTGCCAAAGGCCCAAGGCCTCAAAAGCCTTGTGCACGAAGCCATCAATTTATTTCTTTGGAGATTTATTGGGTTTGTGTTCGAGTTTACCCAAACCCAATACATGCCAAACTGAAAAGCAATTCCCGTGCGTTATAGCGCGCGAAACTATGCACAAATATTTACAAGACACATATCTTTCAGTTCTCAGAAGCACAAGGTTTGAGATAACTTGTTGGCAAAACCATCAATTTATTTCTTTGGCAGATCTATTGGGCTTGGGTTCGAATGTTTCCAAACCCAATACATGCTAAACAGCGAAGGGCTTCCCGTGCGTTCTAGCGCACGTAACTGCGTAGAAATATTGCCAAGATATTTATCTTTGATATATTCGAAGCACAAGGTCTAAGAAAGTCTGTGCACAAAATGGTATTACTATTTCTTTGACACAGATTTTAGCGTGATATACAAACTCATAAATCTGGGTCAAAGAAATGATATGTTAACTTCGCGCACAAGCTATCGCAAACCTTGCACTTCAGAAAAGTGAAATATATGCATCTTATCAATATATTTTGCAAAGTTACGTGCGCTGGAACTCACGGGAAGCCCTTCGCTGTTTGGCATGCTTGGGTTTGGGTTTCAAACCCAAAAGGCATCATGCCAGCACGCGGCCGTCTTTAATATACTCAACGGCTTGCCATATGCTCTTGAGGGTGCACTGATATTGATATGAACAATATCACTGCCAAGTTTCGTGAGAAGATTCTCACGAAAACCCCTATTATGCAAAGCCGCAAGTGGTTGAAACCATCTCACACCGCACCAACTTAGCTTGCAGTCGCGAAGGCTAAGCTGATGCGGTTGCGGATGGGGCCAATCGATAGTTCAAACGAAAGGTATTCACCTAATGAATACAAACGCTTTAGAATCGAATGGTGGAAAAAATTATGCTTCATGCTACATTTTTCTCCTCCTGGTCCTCGGACCATGGCTGTGAAGTGTTGGGGAGTGTGCTAGTGAAACTGCTTGTAAATTTTTTTGGCGCTCGATTGAATTAAGCATGGTTACATGTGACATATAATCTATTCCCCAAAAACAGATCGAAAATTCTATTCCCCATTTTGGAGCAATCTATTCCTCGATAACCTTTTTTCCGTCACAGGCGTCCAAGGCGAACCTGAAGGCGCAAACTCAAGTCTCGATCAAACCTATATAGCAAATAAGCTCGGAATCACAAATATAACTAAGCAGCGGACCTCTAAAAATCAAGCTTTGCGCTTGTTGAGGAACGCGGGCTGGTGTTCGAATGGCAGGAACTTTGACAAAAATTGAGCCGACGTGATCGGTCAGCAGGGGAGAACGAGGCCGGAGTTCATGTTCTATTCCAGCGGATATCCGAAGGGACATCAGGAGCGCGCGCTCCTGAAGACACTTCCGTGCGTCTCTCTCATCACCACCAGGGAAAACCACCGGGTCGACTTGAGCCGGGCTGACTCAAAGCCACATCACGATCTCTTTCAACATGTCAACGAAGCTGACACCATTTTCTTGCTGATATGCTATTAGCAGCTGCATAACTCCCTCCAGAGTGGGGGGTGACGGAGCAATCATCCTGTTTCGAATGTATTATATCTGATTTCTATATGTGTATCACACGATATATATCACAGTAAATTAAATCTAGAGCAGCTAGCTTTCGTATCCGTTCGAGTCTGGAGTGCTCCAAAAATTGCCGATGCTAAGCGTTTTTCCAGGTTTCAATCGCGATGACGCGAGGTCAGCGGACTGCAGCGCAGTGGATCGGTGTATAAACGGTGCACTGTTGAGCATCGATGATCGAAACAATATAATTGCGTTTTCGATAACATTCCACAATATAAATGATATGAAGGCGCGGTGCTTTGGACCCTCCCGTCTCCTCTCCTGTATCAATACGGGAATTGTATCGGTTGCTGAATTGCTTATCGATCTATTTTTAAGACTTCGCCCAGTGGGGCTCCGCCCCCCCCACCGCCCATTACTA
>LGRX02005483.1:15039-30498 GCA_001247695.2 Cymbomonas tetramitiformis
CGACGACGACGACACATTAAACGCCGCATGGGCCCTCCGTCGGAGACGGGAGGGTATAATTCCTGTTGCAGCCCATACAGGCGACGTTGATGACACTATCATCAACTTTCATTCTGGGAGCTTCCTCGGTCTTCATCCGCTATCTTCATCCGTTATCTTCATCCGCTATCTTCATGTGTGATCAGGGAAGATATCTTACCCCGATTGGCCGGCCCCGGGCCGAACTGAGTCGCCAAAATGAGGCCCGGGCCGAAGAGGGGCCGAAAGAGAAATTACTTTGGGGCCGAACCAATTTGGCGCAAACTTCTAAAATTTTGATGAAAATTTTACGATTTTTGCATTTTCCCATACTTAAGATTAAAATTTTCGCGCCTGCGGCGAGCATTTTGTAGTTTGGACCGGACGGATCGAAGGCGGGCCGAAAGAATTTTTGATTTGGGGCCGTACCAGCTCAACAGAAGATATCTTCCCTGTGTGTGATTAAAGGGCGCATGGGCCCTCCGTCGGACACGGGAGGGTATAATACTCGTCTCTCGAGGCCCCCAAGGAGGAAAAAAACCTTTATAGAATAATTCAGTATATAATATTTACTGCCACGTGCAACTTCAAGAAGCATTATGCGAATTTGGGGGATGGGGAGCGGAAGGCCTCAAGATCTCGTGCAGCTGATGTGAGATGAGACTTTCAGCCACCCCCATACGGTGGGGGGCAGTCACACTCTCTCTGATCACCCCTTGACCCGAGGTGCCACGTCAGCTTGCTCCTGTTGCCGTTCCGTGATAATAAAACACATGAGTTATTTTATTATCCCATCTTAGTCTGCAGTGAATTGTGGTGTCACTCCTTGCTAGTGCTTCCCTCAGTCATATATATATATATATATAAGCCTTTTCTATCAGGTTATCGGTCCACCATCTTTGGTGTGGCATCCTTTTCTCGGCAACTTTGATCACGCACGTAACCCGCGCGTAACCCGCACGTAACCCGCACGTAACCTGCACGTAACCTCCGCACGTACCTCGGAAATTTGTGTTTTTTCGACCAACTTCAACCGAATTTAACGAGACCTTCGCCCCTACGTATCGGCGTTTTTGATTTCGCCGCATCTCTGAACTTTCGACAGACATTTACGCCTTCAACACTCTGGCCAGCAGCGCCTCCGCTGCCGGAAAATTGGCTTGCCGCACGACGTTTTTGACCTCACCGCCGTTTTCCTCGTCGAATTTTACCCAAATTTGACTTCTTCATCGCTCGATTTAGTTAATTTTACGGAAAGTTACGTTCACACCAAGCACCCAAACGCGCTCTCGACTATCTGGCCAGCAGCACCGCTCCTGGCGGGAGAACGGTTTACCGCACGACGTTTTTGACTTGACCGACGTTTTCCCCGCGGGAATCTACCCCAAAATGACCCTTTCATCGTTTGATTTGCATAATTTTACGAGAAAATCGCTTTTCGCTTGGGAACCCTAATTTTGGGTTCGCGGATTCTGCAGTCAGCAGTCAGTGGTCAGCGACCATGTCCACTGGACCTCATCGTGCGCGTATGGCCGCTGTTCGTTCTGCGTTGGTCTCTCTTCGATTACGTCGACAACATTCTACCTCTGGCTTTGGCCTGGTGGTGCCTGGTGGTGCTTGCGCACCAGACACCAAGCACGACTCCGACATTTTCGCCATCGACAACGAAAGCTATGACTCCTACGAGAGCGCCTCACCGCATTCCTCGCCTTCGCGTTGTGTGCTACTGTACCTCACTACGATGTGGTGGTGCTTGAGAACGCCTTTCGTCTCCCACCCCCACTTCCTCGTGCGTTCGACACCTTTGTGCTCGAGCCACTTTCCGCATTTCCCACACTCCTCCCCCTCTGCCACTTGCCTCTGGTGGTGCTTGGCCACGTTACGCCATGGCCGCGCACAGGTATTGGTTGGTATCTGAGGGGCCGATCTGGTTACCGCCTTTCATGGGGTCGCAGCCCGTCGCCAATGCCACAATCGACCTGCCACCAGACACATCACAGTTTGGTGGTGTGCAACAATTAAGTTAGACAGACATCTTCGGTAAACGGCTCTAGCTAGTGCAGTAGTTTCGGGCCAACGCCCATGTGGGGATCCACCTCTAGTTGGACTGCGAAAGGTCCCATTGGGCCTGTAACTGCTGCCTATTTTGCCTAGGGTTTAGGTTTGGGATGCAAGCTTACCTGCTTTGTTGTGGCACCTCACGCCTTCGGGGTGAGGTGGTGTGATGTGAGATGAGACTTTCAGCCACCCCCCATACGGTGGGGGGCAGTCACACTCTCTCTGATCACCCCTTGACCTGAGGTGCGACGTCAGCTTGCTCCTGTTGCCGTTCCGTGATAATAAAACACAAGAGTTATTTTATTATCCCATCTTAGTCTGCAGTGAATTGTGGTGTCACTCCCTGCTAGTGCTTCCCTCAGTCTAGTATATATATATATATATTAGCCTTTTCTATCAGCAGCTCACTGTACGCTGCCATGTCAAACAACCGTGGAAGACGATATCGTGCACGTCACATGGTAAATGCTAAGAATATGCTTTGAGGGCCAATAAATAATTTCAGCGGGGTGCCCGTCTGTCGAAACAGCTTATGCCGGAGGTTCTATGGTGTCTCCGTACTTAACATATCTGGCCTGTGGGTCTAGATCTGCGGGGTTTTGAAGCATTTCTCTTTCAATGATGGCCACAAACCTGAGGGGGCTAAGAACTTCCCCTTGCGGCACTCCACACTCAAGTGACCATTCGTCTGTTAAGCCTTCCTCAGTGAGAACCGTACGGGTGGCTTCATCGGTGATGTTTGAAATAATCTCAGTGATTTCTTTGGGGAAGCCTAACTTGTCAAGTGCGAGGTTACTCATCCAGAATTCGGCTCTGTCAAACGCTTGTTTAAGGTCCAGGTAGACCACATGAAGTTCTTTGTCGTATCTGTTGGCATCTGAGATGACTTCATTCAAAATTTGAAGTGAGTAATCAATATTTTTGTTTGGGAGGAAGGCATCTTGAATGGGGGGAAATATGGGGTGAACATTTAAGGTTGCCTTAATTCTGTTTGCAATGATTGTATTAAAGAGTTTCAGACCAGTTTCAAGCATGGTCAACGGTCTGGCATTGTCACGTGTACACGGTTCAAGCGGGCTTTTGGGAATCGGAAGAATGATACCCGACTTAGCACGTTTGGGAAATTTTCCAGTTCTAAGGATGTGATTGAAGAGAGTGATTCATATGAAAAGGCTGGTCCGCACAGTTCACCGCCCCATCTGCTGCTTCATGCTCCTCCGTGCTCTTCAGGAACCAAACGAACCTGGAGGCTACCTTGCCGTTCCGGTCCAGTGGTTCCATTAGCCAAGAATAAGCCTGTAAAGGGGTCCCAGAATTACTGCCAACTGATTGCAGGAAGCTAGGGATGTCCTCGTACATTCCTTGCCAGTCAGGTTGGCTGTTATTTTTGTAGTTCCTCTTCTCCTCAGGGGTGGCCTTCAACATCATTGGGCTATTCAGAGTCTTCCGAACACTGCTGCGGTGTGCTCTCTGCTTGCCGGTGCAGTACCTAGAGAGAGCCAGGTTGAATTCTTCCCTGTCGTCCTCTTTGCTCCCGGTGTAGTGGGGCCGCTGTGAAGTGGAACCCTCCTCGCGAGTGGTTCCCTCTGCTTGCATATCTGATTCCATGTACCAAAAGGTGTCTTCACCCAAAGGCTGGAATTTCTGTGGTTTCCTTCTGGGGTCCCTTTCAGCCAACTCACTGCCGCTGTCTGAATGCCCGTTTTCTTCCCCGTTGTACTGCTCGATGTCGCCTTTGGCTGGTTCTTCGCCCGTTACCCCACCGCCGCTCTGCTCGGTGTCACCCTCGCCTGGTTCTTCGTGTCGCCGGGGGCTTGCAGTTGGTGGTAATTTATCAAAACCCGCTGTTGGAGATGTCACTGCAGGTTCCTCTTGATCTGTATCTCTCTGGCTTGCCTCGGAGCTGCGCTGTGATGCTGCCCGAGTGAACCGCTTAGTAAGTCTGTCCACCAATTCTGCTCGCTGACGCTGGTCAAGTCGCTGTAGAGAGGCACATTATTGTTTTGAAAAAGAGTTCGAAAGTGGTTCTACTTTCACGACTGCACTGCAACGCACAACGCAATACTTCAAGGACACTAGCAAGGCTCCTCAATGCTTCTTAAGTGCACAAATATATTCTTTATAATAAATACACTGAGAGTACTTATGTCTTCGCAAATGTATTATAGCCACGCTTTTGGCCTGCCAAGGGCAAAACAATAATGAGCCTCTGAAAGTCCCCTACTGCCGCCTGCGTTACTTATCTTGCAACTCCCCTCATTTCTTGATACCTCTTCTTTCCTGCAATCACACTGCGGTTGCGTGTTACTGGCGGTATCTTTATCAAACCAACGGCTCGGCCTCGAGCCGATTCTCCTCCTTCTGCTCTTCGTATCTTTGCCAGCTCTCCTCGAAAATAGCCAAGGTCGCGTCATAACCAACACCGCTATCACTCCTCTGTCACAAAACTGTCACGTCACCCAGTGGAACTCGGGTCGCGCAAGTAACAGTCGAGAGAGTACTGGTCGTGACAATTTCATATGTAAGCTTCAAATTTGAAGTTTGAAGGTGATGACTGGTGATAGAGCGTGATGACCGATTTGAAAGAGCTGGCTTTCAAAGTTAGCAAACGTTATACAGTTTACAAATTATACAGTCTTCCCATTACTGAAATTTTACTCAGATTATTTCACTATACATTCTTCCCACCACTGAATTTATACTCAGATTATTTCACTTTTTCCCACCACTGATTTCATATGCAACTTTCCAATTTCGAATTTTAAGTTTTGAAGGTGATGACCGATCGAACGTGATGACCGTTTTTGAAAGAGCTGGCAGAGTATTTCGCGCCGCGCCATTGGTGTGTATAATTTATGTTGCAGCCCACATAGGCGTCTTTGATGACAGTGTCGCCAACTTTCATTTATATGTGAGCTTTGCGGCATTGCGGGCTTCGTAATCTAAAGATAGAATAGTATGACAGGCTGACGACGTTTAGCCCGCCGAAGGATATGTATGTATAATTTCTGTTGCAGCCCATACAGGCGTTTTTGATGATGGTGTCACCAACTTTCATTCTGGGAGCTTTGCGGGCTTCGCAATGTAAATATAATGCTAAAAGAATAGTGTGACTGACGCTGATGTCGTTTTCCACATATTGTATAATTCGTGTTGCAGCTCATACAGGCGTCTTTGATGACAATGTCACCAACTTTCATTCGGGGAGCTCGCTTTGCGGGCTTCGCCGAATAGTGTGACAGACGTTGTTTCGCGTCACGCCGAAGATTCCATATATACGAGGTGTATGACTCCTGTTGCAGCCCTGATGCGAATTTGTGAATTGCCTTTTATTAATCCTGAAGGCATAGATCTGTATTTCAATATTTCGTATATGATTTTACATAATACAACGTCATAATATTTATTACGTGATATTATGTCATCATCGAATTTTTGCGCATTATTCAATTATCCTCAATTGTGTTATATTAGTTTCACTGATTTTCAGTTTTCATCATCATGTGCCCTCGTGGCCAAGCGGCGGGCGTGTGTGGTGTGGGATGCGGCAAGTACCTGGATCGAAGCGGGAGTGGAGCAAGGACAATGGAGCAGCGGTATAGGCAGGCGCCTCGGTGGGCCGCCCCGGAGAGCCGGGGGGCCGCAGGCGAGGCAGGGGAGCTGAACTGGGACACGTCAATAGCACTTATGCTCTTCAGGATATTTTTTTCATATAAATTACCATATTATACTCAATTTTGAATATTTGTATTTTATATTTCGCTTTTTTATTTCCTGTATAAATTTATATAGCAACGACTTGACAAGAACCCTTGTCCGCAGACGTGTCATCCGAGTTGGACCAACCAGAAATTAGCATTTTAGGCAACGGAAGACAAGGCATCTTGGCATTGCTATCAAGAATATAAGCACATCTTGGTTCTAGTGATTCCTAACTAGAAACTTAAGGCAATACAAAATTGCCAATATAACAAGCCCAAATGCCCATGAACATGCCAGCAGCCTTGCCAACTGCCGATGAGTCTTCAGTTTCTGTGACAGTCGACGTTGGGGTCGGTGTGGACGGAGAGGTGGAATCATCTTCAGGTGGAGAACCGGGATCGTGGTATGCTGCGTCCCCATTGTTCGGGTCGCTAATCTCTGCAAATGAGAAGCTGCCCGCCGCGATCGGTGCAAGAGATTCGATTGAGCCAACCCTGCACACAAGACTGCCGGAGGTAAGTCTGTGCAACATATAAAGCTCAGGAAAAAGGAAGGGAATGCGGGAGGGTGGGTAACAAACCATTCAGCATCCTGAACTGCGCTACGGAATGATGAGAAAGAGTTCCCCTTCAGCATGAAGGTTTGCTGGTATCTCTGGTCTGCTCCGAAAGAAAGTTGATATACTATGTCCACTGAAACATTGAACTCTTGTCCGGTGGTTTGGCCATCTTGGACTTGGCTGAGACACGTGTATGGCAGTTTCTGCACGAACAGCTTCCCTCTTAATCAGCAATGCAAAAGAAAAGGAGAAGTGCCCTCTCTGCCAAGATCTGCAGGGATGGAACTCGCACCACTTCAAGGCTCTTGATCTGAACTTCGATCCCAAAGGTATCTTTAACATAGGCTGGGTTGTCGTTAAGGAATGTCGTAAGTTCAGTGATATAGGTATTCAGAACGGCTTGGGTTTCTGCGAGTTTGCAGTCACTGGCGAGAAGGCAACCAGCCCGCGGACGCGTTAGCACACACGCGCCTCGGACAACTGACCTGGCAAAAACTCTCAAGGATATCATTGAGCAGGGCCGAGTCTTGTAAAAAAGCAAAAAAGCAAAAAAACACGTGGCAAAGAAAACGCATTATGCTGGTATATCTCGCCAGAGTACCCTCCTTGGTGCAGCCTAGCAGGGGGGTTCAAAGGGGCATTAAAATGAATCAACATAGTAGGAGCTCTTACCCAGCACCCAACTTTCCATAGAAGGAAGAGATGCCCATTGCAATGCCCTCTTCGTTTACTTGTCCTTCAGCGATTGCGGTGTCCAGGAAGGGACGGATGCCGCTCGAGGGTGCTTGGAAGGCCGGAACATTGATCAGCTTACGGCGTGTTTTGTCCGCCACTTTGTGCCGCAGCATCCAGTACGGCTGTTTGGGACCCTCTGGTTGTTTGGGACCCTTCTGCTCGGAGCCTTCCGCCTCCTGCTGCCAGCAAGGCCCCCTTTCTAAGCGGAGGCTCTTCTTGTGAAGCCGGGGTCGATCACACACCCACCACAGCGTGCAATTGCCAACTGCCACAAACTTTTCGGCTAAGCACATTCAACCCCAGCTGGTGTGATACGGCTGTGGGCAGGGGCGAACACGTGAGCGCCCTGGCGAGTTTATCATTCGGGGTCAAACGAGTTGCACCGGGACAACAAACCTGGCTCAGAAGGTGGCGTTTGGAAGCAGAGGTGGTAGGGACTTCGACGTCAGTGAAGGTTTTGTCCTCCGTCTTGAAAAAGTGCATGTCCGTACCAGTGTCACTCCAGTCAAGGTCAGCATCCCAGTAGAAATGGCCGCGATCGCCCCAATCTGGACCCCAGGAGTTCTCCATCACCCAGAAATGTCTCGTCCTGCCTGACTGCACAAACTCGCCATAGCCAATCACGGCGAAGGCGTGCCCTGAGTTGCATGAGTTACCGTTCTTTGCCTTGGTGTTGAGGGCAAAAGGGTTACGAGGGTCCTTGGCCTGAGCACCATCACTCATGGGATCACACCACGTGCTGCCCATAGTTCCAGAGCCCTGGTCAGACACCCCATCCCACCGTCCCGGAGCCCTCGTAAGGAACCCCATCCAATAGTCGAAAGGCGGTCTCCAGCGTATCATTCGATGCATTGTCCCTGGATGCGACGTTTACCCCTGCCGCCACATATCGAAGGGTCGCTGAAATACCTGGTCGCGGAGCTTGGCTCTGATCTCCGCAGCGACTGAAGGCCCCGGGGTGTATTCGGTCAGACGGTAGCCGTAGTACCAAGGGTAACCATCCATCGTGACCGATGGAGAAACGGGATCTGGGGTCTTCTTTTTGGCCTTGTCCATGGCCGCGGGGCAGGTGCCATCGGTTTTCTTGTTGGCATACACCTCCTTAACCTGGGCGCAGGTGAATGCAGTGGTTTGAGCGCTGAAGTGATTCTCAGAATCCCCACCGTAGGCATACGGGAAGCACTCCTCCATGGGGAGGCCGTAGCGGCTGGCGCCCTCGATCACTGACGCCTCCACGCCTCCGTTGCACATTCCCTGCAGCAGGCATGGTCAGGGGCGCCAGGTGGGCGACGACAGCAAGAGCTCAGAAAGGACGGTGCAAGGGGGAGGGAGTACACGGCACGAGGGGCATACATGATTGAATTCAGAAACGAGGCAGCTGTCGACCCACTGGGCTGAAGTGTGTGCATATGCGTCGGAGGCGGTCGGGTCCTTCTTGCACCTCACGTTGTCCAGCATCGTACTTGCCCCGAACGCGTAGCAAGAGCCACAATCGCCCTGAAGCAGGTACGCCCCAGGCACTTAAGGGCCATCTCAGCGGACCCTCCACGTCCAACAGGTGGCTCCCAACACGTGGACGAGTCACTCCCAATAGGCGTCATAACCGGGTCTCAGGAGAATCGTTGCAAAAGCGCGCGCATGGAAGCAGGCACCACTGGCTGTGCGCGGCTCTCACCTGGGCGCGGACTCCCTTGCGGCACTCCGGCACGTTGTAGTCGAAGCGCCACGTGTTGTATTTCTCGGAGAACCTCGGGTCGAAGCAAATCTTGCCACGTGAAACAACACACCACAGAACACCATCACATCAACACGATGAAACTCCCCTTTGCTGGGGGGAGGGGTGATGGCAAGCTATAAGCTCTACAGCCCACCTGCTTTTGAGTAACAATTGAATGTTAGATTCACCAAGTTGCAACCTTATCGCCAGCGAAGGCTGGCCATGTGAGTGGAAAGCTAATCGGACCCGGAGGCCAGCGGGAACCGCAGTTTCAGTCTTCTCATGAAGTTCCTTCAAGTTCGGATGGGAACCCGTACCAAAGGGTTGGTGTCCAAGCTGGTTGGAGCCGAATTCGTATCGGCACAGCAGTCTCCGCCATCGAAACCCATGTCATTGGAGTCCGAGTTGTCCTTCCTGCAGTCGGGGTAGTTGCATTCCGGGTTGCAGACCTGCAGGGAGCGAGGAGCAGCGATCAGCCCACAGCCCACTCTCTAGAGGCCGGAACACCAGAGGCCCAAAAGGCTTCACACTCGCTGGTTCTGCAGGCTCCAGCGAGGCCCAATATCTGGGCGCCACACCGGGAAATATCTGGGCGCCACATCGGGCGATGCTACTGGCTTGGAGCACACTGACACGAGGGGCCGGAAAGCGGAGCAAGGCTAAGGCAGCATGGTGTAGCAGGATAGCAACATGAAAGGATGGCACGGGGCGGCAAGGAGGAGAGGGCGCGCACCCCGTTCCCGAGCATTGAAGCCGTGCAGCCGAACACCTCGCAGTTCTTCGTGCCGAATGGATGTGTTTCGGTTTGCATCACCTGGGGGCTTCCGCTTCGGTAGCAATATCCACTATCGATCTTGCAGCACCTGCTGCACGACCTTGTAGAGGCGTCACATCCGCAGTAGCTGCCACAGCCCGAATTGGCGTCGTAGCTGTCAGTGTAGCCAGTTGGACACGTCCAAGAGGCAGTCGTCCACCACGCAGTGGTGCCGCTGTCGGTCGGGGAAGGGGTTGGGGGCAGGGGTTGGGGCGGGTGGTTGGGAGGCGGTCGGGGGAGGGGGTGGGGAGATTTGGTGGGCTCGGGGTAGGTGCAGGAGTAGGGGGAAGGTAGGCGGAGTCCGTCAGGTCAGCTGCGGTTTGGCGCTGGGGGAGGGAGGAGGGAGGGGAGGAGGGAGGAAGGGGAGGGAGGGGAGGGGACGGAGGAGGGTGGGAGGGGAGGTAGGGAGAAGGGGAGGGAGGGAGGGGAGGGAGGGGGCGAGGGAGGGGGAGAGGACGGAGAAGGAGGAGGAAGCAGGCGTCAGGCGGCACTGGACTTGACGGAGGTGGAGGTGACGGAGTAGGAGGTGTAGGAAGAGGAGGGCAGGGGGAGGAGGGGAGGGGAGGAGGGGGAGGGGAGGAGGTGATGGAGGGGATGGAGGAGGAAGATTGGGCGAATAAGATGGCGATGACGGTGGCGGCACGAGAGATGGTGGCGCAACCGGTTCGTCTGCACAAGTGAATACGATTCCTGCGGGAAAAAAAGTGCATTGTCCCCTGCCCCTGAGCACGATGGGGATACGGCAGCCGGTCTCACCTCCCGAAGGGGCTGCACGTCCCTGAGTTCACAGCCAAAGAGTTTGGACTGGGAGTGCAGTACAGACCTTTTCCAAACCGTTTTGTTGCTATGCGCTTGGGAATTCATAAAACTCAGAGAGGAATGCGGCCAGTTGAAACTCGGTTGGGCCCGTGCACACGAGAACAGGGAAAGCCAGGAAAGTGCAAGAAGGAACCACCTGCCACGGATTCGCCCATCCATTGGTAACTAATATCCTCAGGATCTTCACTGGTGTAAACATATCCGTATAACACTCCTGAGTATAGGTCAGTGGAGATGACCCAGTATCCGGTGTACAACTCTGACTGGTACAGATACACATCCTCGAACGACGAGTCGAGGGCGATCCTCATGTACGCAGTCCTCGAAGCGCTCGTCGAGTAAGGCACATATTCACCTGCGGGCACGTTGCTGTTACATAATCTTTCGGTGAAACTTACTAGTAGGGAAAACTACCATACTTTCACCATCTCAATATTTAATCCCCGAATTCCTGTCGAGCGATGACGGCGTGCCAAGGCAGATGTGAAGGATGTGGTGAGCACAAAACAGTTTCTCTTTTTCCGAGAGCACAGCGAGAGCCGTATGGGAGGGCTTACCGTCGAAAAAGCCGGCAGAGGAGCTCGGGGTGCCGGAGTAGCCATCCCCGCTACCAGTCGCGACAAGCGTACAGGCTCCAGTAGAGGCTTCAGGTGTCAGAAGAAACGGTCCCAACACCTGGTAACACGCCCCATTTCAAAGTCACTCCTGGCCAGATTGCCACAGGAGCCAGGCCAGCTAACTAACTAACAGCTAACTGCTAGTTAACTCTCTGAGCACTAGCGGATTCACCCGGCTCCTCCACAACCGGGCGCCGGTGCTCTGCGCCGGTGCGAAAGCCCGCAAGAACAGAGGCCAGCCTCACCTCGGCCGGTTAGGCAACTTGGCGCAACAATAGAACAGAAAAGGCGACTAGCAGAGTCGGGGAAAACTGTCTCCAGCCTGCGGTTGGACAGTTGCCGTGCGCACCTGGGAGGAGAAACTGTCGGAAACGGGACCAAAAACAAGCGATTGATCCGCGGCGTTAAAAGCTTGGATGTAAGCACCGTGCCAACCATCGCCGTAAGAGTCGTGGAGGTCCAACACAAACTTGCTCCCGGCGGTCGAGGAGACGCAAAGTTTATACTGGAAGCGCTTATAGTTCGTTTCGGTGGTGTAGCCACCTGTGACAGCGGCAGCTTCATTCTGTGAGCGATACCGCGGATGCGAAGGCAGGCGGGCGGAAAGAAGCGAGCATTTGTACAGCGGACGACAAGAATCCTCTCAAGCAAAGCAGCTAAAGATTTCCACTTGGGGTTCCGGACGTACTTCCTACGAGCAAAGGGTCGCCAGCGGGATGTGTCTTGAGCTCCCAGCTTGTCTCTTCACTGTACGACGAGGTCGTGTAGTCGATGGTGATCTTGGTCTCGGCTGCGCCGCATGGTACGTCTTGACCAGCGACCGCGGAGAAAGTCCCAACCACCTGCGCCACGTCAACCCGAGAGAACAGTCACGTCGAGAAAGTCCCAACCACCTGCGCTACGCCAACCCGAGAGAGCAGTCACGTCGATAAGCATAAGCCCCACCGGGTTAAGACGCACTTCGCCTCCATGAATTTTGCACAGTGCCTTTTATCGAAGGATGCCAGAGAAGCATACCTCCTCAGAGAAGTAAGAAGTTGAAGGACCGGTCATGAGGGTTGTCAAAGATTCGGATTGAATAGTGATGCTGGAACGAGTTCCCCAGCCATCACCATAGGAGTCGTAACAAGACAAGGTATACGTGCCATCGTCCGGAACAGAGACTTTGGAGATGTAAGTTTGGTCGTCCTCGTAGTAGTCACCTGTGTTTCATCCTTGGTTTCTCAGACGGAGCGGGCTAACAGCAAACACGACTTCGTGACAGTCAAAAACTGACAATTGAAACTGAGTAGTTTCTGTTGTACAAAGCATTTTTTACATCTGCTACTAAGTTGTGCCAGCATATTTCGCGGCTTGGTGAATGACTCCCAAAGAGTAACAGTTACACAATCACGGCAAGCAGAAGAAGGACGCGCCTACTGAACCATATTTTCCACCTCGTGCCACTGTGCTGCCACTGGCATCTACTAATTCGTACGCTTGCTCATATCCCCAGCTCCCTGTGACCACGGTGATTGTAAGCTCCGTAAGCGCCTGGGCTGCAGCAGCGTGCATGCACGTTGTCATCTGGGGAAGAGGACACGCCATGGTGAGTAAAACTTGGAATAAGTGTGTATTAAAAGACAACAGCCAGTCGTAGTTATATGTGATAACGAAACACGTTGAAAAGAAAACCTAGGCAAAACACGGTCTGGAAGAGGTCAAGATAACGTTGGAATGCTGGCGAGTTTAACGAGCTTACAAAGACACAAGCGAACGCTGTGAACGTGCACAGCGCATTGCCTCTGCCCATCTTGGACTCGAAAAAAAGTGGCAGTCGGAACGTCGGCAGTGTAATCGGGCAATTCCCAGATTGAACAAAGTTTCTCTATATATCAGCGTACACCAACTTTACACATGAGCTTACGCGCCCTTCTGGTCAAGGGCGAAGGTTTTCCATCTTCCAGCCAGCTTTGAACTATATTTAACCTCTGCTCTTTAAATTATTCCCTGAGACGGTACTGTATCGGTAGCTCAGTTCATCAGTGTCAGAGCTAGTGGTCCTATCCGGACACTGTCATTTCCCTACTGTAGCTCTTTGAGCTACAGTTCAACATCAACAGTACAGTGCAGTGACCGGTCATGACCGTGTGCAGTATGACGCACTTTTTTAACGGCGTGTAACTTTCGATATATTTAGTTTCATCGGGCCCCACAAGTGAGAAAAATGTCGCAAATTGAGTCAATTTTGGTTCCCTAATGTCAAATTTCTGCGTATATCATAATATTCTTACGTAATGAAGACAAACATGACTGCTACCCTAAAACTGCCGTGTGCATTATGACGCACGCTTCCAAAAGTTATTTGTTAAATATGGCGTAGCCACCTTTTTCTCCAGGATCCGTTCTCAGCCCTTCTCACAGGGTTTCTGCGATATCTTCCGATATAATGGGCCAAATACGCCGATCCGGGTATCCATCTGTAGGGAATTTAATTGGTCCATCGCCGGTATGGTGGTTTGTACACGTCCGATCGAGCGGATGCCCTTGAAATAGCCAAACATAATGTGCGTCATAATGCACACACGTCATAAAGCACACGGTCACTGTACTCTAATGTTTCGGATCCGGAACCGGAGTCTCTGAGCCGCGGCCGAAGCGATCGAGATTCGATTATTCGAGGTTTGTTACATTTTAGAAGCTCAGAGAACTTCATGACAGTTACAAACCCTAAGTCATAACATCTAAATTTAACCGATCCGAAGGCTCTGGCCCCCAGAGTAATGTTTAACTATCATTGGTTAACTATGACTAACTTTGACTATCTGTCATATTTGATATTAAATTATGACAGGGGTGTCAGCGGGGGTCTGTAAGGGCCGCCAGGGGGTCTGAAAATCAGTTTTGGCCGTTTTAATCGGCCGTGGAGGCCCCCCTATCGTGACCCCCTAATTTTTGTGTGCATTCAGGGTTTAGGGTTTAGGTTTGGCAGAATTATGTCAGAATTACGTCAGAATGTGTCATAGTGGCGGCTACGCCGCCGCCGGTGCCGGTGACTGTGGAATTTGAATATGTCTTATGTGTTAAATATGGGCGTGCTATAAGAAACGGCGCGGCCTTAAATTACTATATTTATATATACATATATTTTTTTCATTTAATAAAATTTAAAAAGGGAGGTGGGAGGTGGGAGGTTGCCGTTTTCAGAAAGTATTTTAGAAATTAAATAAATAATCTAATATATTTCATTTTCATTATAAAAAAGTTTTCAAACAGTAGCACCTCCCACCACCCAACCTCCCCTTTTTTTAAAAAAATAGATTTAATGAAAATGAAAAAATAAATTCGATAAAAATGAAAAGTAAATTCAATAAAAATGAAAAATAAATTCAAAAAATGAAAAATAAATTCAATAAAAATGAAAAATTAATATTAAAAATAATCGGTGTGCGGAATGGCGTAGTCTATTAATATATCTATCATTTTTTAACAAAAAAAAAGTAGAAAAGGGAGGTGGGAGGTGGAGGTTGGGTAATTTCAAAAAGTATTTTAGAATTCACATAAATATATCATTACATTATATTGTCATATGAAAAACTTTTCCGAAAAGTAGCACCGCCCACCGCCCAACCTCCCTTTTTATGAAAAATGGGAAAGTAAGAAGATGTAAGAAGATGTAAGTAAATGATAAGTAAATCACACACTAATGATTTGTTTTGACCACGCACGGCAGCATATTCACCGTCATTTTACGCACGGCCTTGCGCGTGCGCGAGATTATTATTGGGTCCTACCGCCCCGTCATCGATATTTGAAATTGCGAAGAATCCCGTGTCTTAGATCCGGTTTTCATTAACCGGCTGCTCACGGGGAAGCTGATTTCCAATCGTATGGGGGGGCCTGCTTCTCCCTGTTTCACCCCTCGCCGTGTGTGTGTGACATGTGACAGCCATAGCCGTGACACCGATCCGTGACCTGCTAGTTAGCCTCCGTTACTGCTAACTTATCACTTTTTTGTTATCACCCGGCGTTCCGAGCACCCGGCCCTGCGTGTTTTCTGTGTTTCACTGTCTATATATTTACCCGTTACAAATATATAGTCAGATCCCATCCTTTCTATAAGGTTATGGGCCCACCACGCTTCCACTGTCTATATATTTACCCGTTACAAATATATAGTCAGATCATCCTTTCTATAAGTTGCCCCTTTAGGGGGGTGTGGGGTTTGCGGGTGGGGGGTCTTGATAAATTTCTTAAATCCCCCCAAAAAACTCTAGGTAGAGATATTTTATGTTTATGAATGTTTAATTATTCCTATATTTCCCCCCAAAAAAAATATGCGTACGTGATACATATTTATATAGGGGGTACGTAAACGTACAGGTGGAGAAAAAATAATCCCCAATCTTCGTGAACGATGAACGTATAAACTAAAACTGAA